>VNKC01000435.1:0-22165 GCA_008042775.1 Drosophila pectinifera
AAGATACTTGTGCGCCTGGCAGATACGCAGATACAGCTACATATATCGCCACTTGAACTCTGGCCAGACAATAAAGCACTCGAGAAATTAACATGGATTTTGGGCCCGGCCGGCAAATCGGGGCCAAATGGGAAAATCCATTCGACGGGGGTTCTTCCACTTGGCCTTTTCTGCTGTAATTTTTGTTGCCTTTACATATTTGTTGTATTTTTTTTTTGTTCTCCTGCGACTGTGGCATGAATCATGGACTGCGGCTAATGCATTTTCACGAGGCTGGCCAAAAGGAAAAACCTGCCGGGGCCAAAAACGCAGACGATGGCGCGGCCAAATGCGTCGACAACGATGTCTTTAAGCAGCTTTTAGGGGGGTTTCAAGGGGGGTTTCGAGGGGGGTCTCTTCTAGAGTTTTTCTTATATATTTTTTTTTATTTCTTGTGAGGGGTTAGGAGGGCGGGGGGTCGGCCAGGGAAAAGGAAAAATCAGTGACAGCGTAGCCACCAGATGGCGTCATCGTTGTTAGCGTCAACGCCACCGGCCGGCTTAGTCAGACTTCAGACATTGAATCGATATTCGTCGAGGGTATTACCTTCAAGTACGAGGAGTATATCAGCACTGGGAAGGATTTGGTTGAGTTTAGGAGAACATTTGGGTCCTAGAAGTGATATAATATGAACAATATTGTTTAATATACTCAAGCTAAGCAACTGCAAGGGTTTAAAGGCTGAATTTAGACTTTGGAGGGATTTTTTTTTAGCCTTCAGGTACATTCTATAGGAAATTCACTAGAAAGTTATCCAAAATTATATATACAAATATTTTATTTGTATGCCATTACAGATAATATTTAGTATTTAAGGATATATACACAGACTTTAAATATTGCCAAGGGTCTTACTCAAAACAGCTTTATATAAGAGTGATTGCTTTAATAATAACTATATTATATTATTATTTAATGGATTTATATTATAATATAATTATTATTTAATGGATTTATATTATAATAGAATTATTATTTAATGGACTTATATTATAATATAATTATTATTGAATGGATTTATATTATAATAGAATTATTATTTATATTTAAAGTAAGTCTTATGTATATATAATTTAGATTTATAATAGGTACCCCAGATATCGACATACCTTGACGAGACCCACTTGTTCAATGACTATATTCAATTAATAATAACTATATTATATTATTATTTAATAGATTAATATTATAATAGAATTATTATTTAATGGATTTATATAATAATAGAATTATTATTTATATTTAAAGTTAATCTTTAATATATATAATTAAAACTTATAATAGGTACCCCAGATATCGACATACCTTGACGAGACCCACTTGTTCAATGACTCGGTGTGAGTTCACCAACTGTGCGGGGGCAGCCTGCACTTCGGTTTTAGCCAAATTGCAAACTCATCGTGTATATATATACATATATATGTACTACTACTTTGTATTGGAATAGTTGTGGCTTTAACTAAGCGGCTAATTGGCTGCTTCTAATCAACGCTCTCCCTCTCGCTGAATCTGTTTTTAGAGCAGCAAATAAAATCGAAAAAATCACACAAAACCTGGGGAAAAAATCGCAAAAAATAAAGGCAGCCCAGAAAAATTGAGTACATTGCGAATATTATGACACCAATGTCCATAAGCGAAACCGTCCATAGGCGCCGTCACCATTGCGGTTCGGTTACCAAAAAAAAAAATTATTATCCATAAGTGGTCGCTTTTGGTCGGTTTTGTATTTGGAAAATTTTTGGAAATTAACGCTGCAGCCGCACTGTGAATTATGCATCAGTTAATTTGTCTGGCTGAGAGCCATTTGACATTTGGCCGAAAGCCCGTAATTGAAATGTTCGGCGGGGAAGTGCCAAAGTGCCAAAGTGGCAAAGTGGCAAAGTGGCCAAGTGCCCCCCGGTGACAGTTCCTAACACCATCAGTCCGTGGTATACCTGAGGCACCTGTGATGGATTTGTGGCGTTTCCAAGGCAGCCAACCTACCGGAGGCCCTTTTCTATTTTTAAAACGTATTTCTTTCAAGGTCTCAGGGGAAGCCCCTTGGCATTTATTTTTAAGATTTTTATTGGTTTGTTTTTAAGACACTTGACACTTAAGTTGGGTTTTAAGTCATCAATGGGGTTGCTTCTTTAGAAAGTCATAATTAACTTCTTGAGATGACTGTTTCTGGACCTTAAAAGATATAACCTTTGTTTGAAGTATGTATAGTATTTAATATTTTTTATTTTCAATTACTTCTTAAGTATAATGTTTTTAGACCTTCACAGATATATCCTTTCAAGTTTCAAGTAGTAACATATATAATTTCAACTAATCAACTAATTCTTTAGAAAGTCATAATAAATTCAAGCATTTACTTCTTGAGATGAATGTTTCCTTAAAAGATATAACCTTTAAAGTATGTGTAGTATTTAATATTTGTTATTTTTATTTACTTCTTAAGTATAATGTTTTTAGACCTTCAAAGATATATACTTTCAAGTTCGTATAATATTTATAGGCATTTAAATTTTTAGAGTAATTATTAACATATGTCATTGTAAATTTATAATCTAAAAGGTCTTTTGCGAATAATTTCAACTAATCAAGCTTGAATCTTTATTAGACCATTTAATCAAAACCCATTGACAAATAGCCCCCGAAATCAGCGCAGAAAATTAGGCCTTAAATCAGAGTCTAGCCAAAGCTTAAGAGACAACATCAAGAGTTGGTAATCAATTTGGCTGGGCCGGCTTGTGTTTTAGCCAAGTCAGCACCCATAAATACTTATCAAAGATCACTTTTTGTCACTTTTTTTTGGGTCAAGTAGTGCCTATTTCTGGGAATCTCCAACTATCCCAGCTTTAACACGATTCCGGGCCTTGTTGCGATTGATATCTGGCCGGTGTTTGTTCCTCGACGGCTGACAATTTAATTCCCGATGCCTTCTCATTCATAGGCCTGTCTTTTCTTAGCTTAGTTATTTATTTATATATTTTTTCTTGTTTTTTTTTTTGTGGGGTTTTATTTCCAGTCTTTTGCGTTGTCGAACATATTCGAGTTTTTCTAAAATTTTTGTTGCTGCCGGCAATTAACACAAAAACATTAATTAAGTTACGAACTAATGTCTTTTGGACATCAGTACCCGGCCCTGACAGACAGCCAGACGACATGAATATAAGTCTGCAAGCATATATGTGTGGCAGAGTACAGTAGAGACTCCAGAGAAGGTCTTAAATTAGATTTACGTATTTTTTATACCAACTGCCTTTAATTAAAATATTTTTTTGTACCAACTGCCTCTGTGTGAAATAGTTTTATTATATAATATAATTATTATTATATAATATAATTATAATTAATATTTATGTTTTATATATATAATATACATTAATAATATTTTTTATATTAAAAAAGGATTTTTAATTCTCAGGATACTTTGTCCTCAGTCTACTAACTAGCTTAAATATTTTATAAATTAATTGAAGAAGATGAATCTTTAATCCCGAAGGTCTTAAATTTAATTTACATATTTTTTATACCAACTGCCTTCGTTGTGAAATAATTTTATTATTAAAAATTAAAAGCTCTCCTTGCTCTAGTATTATAATTAATATTTATGTTTTATATATATAAAATACATTTATATTAATTTTTATTTTAAAACAGGACTTTAAATTCCCAGGATAAGTTCATAAAATACTTTGTCCTTAGTCTTCTAACTAACTTAAATATTTTATAAATTAATTGAAGGCTTTAAGAAGTTGAGTCTTTAATCCCTGAAGTATATTCCATGTTCACCATATCGACTGAGCCCTGTTCACCTCATTGTGAATGAGTCGAGCTGCAGACACACTCGAAACGATTTGCTTTTTGGGCTTCGGGTGCGACGCCAGTTCCTTCTGGCCGCTAAAACAAATTTAAACATTTCAATGTTGAAATTCGTTATAAATGAATGGAGATTGTAACGGGCAGACGCCTCCGGCCAGGGGCACATTGGCCAGAAAATGGAAAATGGTAATAGGAAAACTGTCTCGCAAGAAGGCCGAGAAAAGGTTGCTGCCGTCAGCTTTTCACAGCCTGGCCAACAAGTGGATGCTGCCAGGGGCTTTCTACCCTCTCCACCTAATCTCTGGCTAATTTCTAATCAGCTTAGACAGAAGAAAGGGTATAATAAGCTGGTTATGAGCCAAAATAAAACAAAATTAATTGCCCTAAACAACCAAGTAAATGTTTGATTTAAATATAAAGTTATTATTTTTTGAGGAACTCTTTCAAGGATGGTATTTCCTAGCTTTCCTCACTGCTGACTTAAAAGGTAATTGATTATATAATTATATATTATATATTATTATATAATTGATATGGTAAATATATATAAATATATATTATATACATGATATGGTAAAGGCCGGGAATCCCATGGATGATCAAACTGAGGCTCGATCTTGGCCTTCTCACGGCTGCTCGTGGGTATTTGGCTAATTGAGTAACGACAACTCCCCGCCGGTGGTCCAGCCCCCTAGACCCCCAAAAATAGCCCCAAAGTAGCCCTTAAAATTAGAGAGAGAGAGAGGGAGAAAGAGAGAGAGAGAGAGAGAGAGAAAAAAAAAAGAGGCAGCATATATAACCCCCCATAGTTGATGGTCCGTGGCCAGTTTTGTGAAAATTTGTGTTAACATTTCCGGCCCCAAGTTTTAGGCATAGAATCGGCTCGTGCAACTTTTACTTTTGAGTTTTTTGGTTTTTCGTTACCACATTTTTTTTTTTTGGCAATCCAAAACTGAGGCCCAAACCCTTCATGGGCCTCTGTTGCCAAGCGCAAAAATCTTGCCACCATTAAAGGGCCGCTTAAAAGCCAGCAAAAAAAATTAATAGAAAAAACCTAAGTGAAGGCCGGCCTAAACTTAACGGAGCTCTAAACATTTGCACGAGCGGCCGGCACACACAAAAAAAAAGAGAAACAGAAACAAAATTTATTACGGAACAGCAGATTTCCAAATGGGGCCGGCCAAAAAATTCAAATAAAAAAAAATAAATGGAAAAAGCGGCTGTTTGACAAGCAAACGCGAAGGGAAGCTCGGAGCGAAGATCGGATGGTCTCGAATTTAAGTATTTGGTATTTATTTCTTACCTAAAATTAAATATATATAAAATTTAGAATTAATGCAGCTTAAACGATATTCGTTAACTGATTTAGTAATATGGTATAAAAGTTTGTTTATATGTATAGGAAAAGGTTTTAGATTTTAAGTAAAATGACAAAGATTTAGACAATTCTTTGAAGGCACTTTAACCTACTAATTTAAGGTATAAATATGCTTAAAAATATAATTTACTTTAGATATATTATTGTACAAAAAAGAACACTATGTTCTCTTGTTAATTTAAACCAATAAAATATCCTCTTTTAAATTTAAACAAATAAAATATATACTTTAGATATATTATTATACAAAAAATAACATTATGTTCTATTCTTAATTTTATCAAATTAAATATATTTTTTAGATATATTATTATACAAAAAATAACACTATCTTCTACTTCTTAATTTAAACAAATAAAATATATACTATATTCACTATATTCTCTTTTAAATTTAAACAAATAAAATATATACTTTAGATATATTATTATACAAAAAATAACATTATGTTCTCTTCTTAGTTTTATCAAATAAAATATATACTTTAGAAATATTATCATACAAAAAATAACACTATCTTCTACTTGTTAATTTAAACAAATAAAATTAATATACAAATTTCGCCAGTAAATAGTTTTTGAACATCTGATAAATACATAAATACGTATATATCTATTTAAATAAATAAATAAATAAATATATATATATTTAATTAAATGTATACAAAACCTGCATTAGTTCAATTAGTTAGCGACATTTTAGAGTTCTTATTATTTTTGTATAATTCAAGATTAATAATATTACATTCTAAGAAATTCCTAGTTAAATATAATATAATTTAATAATTTAATATATACATAATTTCATGCCTTTTTAGAGGTGTTTATATTGAATTAATCATCTTGACTTGGATTATTTATTCCTGATATCGATACCCTGTACCTCCCCCCTCTGACTCTCTCGTAAAGATATCATATCTCTTCCCCCGCATCCCATTCCATTTCCCATTTCCCTTCACCCCTTGTCATATCACGTGACACAAATCAAATTCACACCGCAGCCACAAAATATATATATAAAAAAAGAGGAAAAAAACTGTCAAAAAATCAGTCCCAAAAATCATTTCAATCGGGGATCCGAGTACGGGTTCGGTTCCGGGGTGGCCCATGGCAATTGTGCAAATAAACGAACAAGTTTGTCGACTTGATTAACGAGATAATGACCAATGAAGTGCCGACTATTGACCAATACACCCCGCTCTCCCCCCAGCACCCCCCCTCCGTTTACCAGTTCACTATTTAACTATCATCATCATCGTCGTCACGAACATCATGAGCAAATAGAAGTGAGCCGAGGGTCCAAACCGCTGTCAATCATCCACGTCCGATAAGCGACACTCTCGAGCGGCGAACAAAAACCAAAAAAAAACCAAAAAAAAATTAAGAAATATTATTAATCGGCAGCAGGTTCTACCGAGATTTGAACTCGGATCGCTGGATTCAAAGTCCAGAGTGCTAACCATTACACCATAGAACCAGATGGTTGCAGTGCGTCAAATTTGCGGTCAAGAGGGTCGCAGATTCGGGGAGGAGCGCAGCTCAGAGAGAGCGAGAGAGAGAGGAGTCGCATCTGGGCGCTATAAATAGACTCTGCACCGCCCCCTGTAGCTAGCGAACGGGGGTGCGTGCACTCGCCAAAAATAGGTGTCCTTACTATTACCTTTAAAGAATAAATATACTTCTCATATTTAGTTACTTTTAAATTTAAAACGAAATTTCTCTAAAATTCTAATTCTAAAATTCTCTACACAACTCAGATATAATATTTATAGTTAAATATATAATTAAATAAATAAGTAAATCTATATATTGTCCGAATGCCTTAATTTGAAACTGTTATTATAACCCTTCTCATTATTTGTTTCATAGTCTTACTCGATATTTCGATAAGTCACATTGAAATATAATCTATTTGACATTTAATAATCTGGCAATTATATAATTTAATGAATACGTAAATAAATATATATTTAATATCCGCATTTTTTAATTTGATATAATATATATATAACCCTTCATATTATTTGTCATCCTAATCACATTGAAATATAAACTATTTGACATTAAATAATCTAAATAAATATGTTAATTAATATATATATACTTCCCGGATTTCTTAATTTGATATAATATATATATTACCCTTAATACTATTTGTCATCCTAGTCTCTCTGGATACTTCGATAAATCACATTGAAATATAAACTATTTTATATTAAATAATCGGCAATTATATAATTAAATAAATATGTTAATAAATATATATATTTTTTCCGCATTTCTTAATTTGATATAATATATAGATAACCCTTCATATTATTTGTCATCCTAGTCTCTCTGGATATTTCGATGAATAACATTGTTAAATAAACTATCTGAGATTAAGTTAGAGCGAGTCGAAGTTCAAGGGGTCCTTAAGTATTATATATTATTTTATTATTAATACTATAAGACTAATATTAAAAATATATCTATAGAAATATTATAATATTATATATTAAATAATATTAAAAATTTATCAATTAGCCAGCTGACTCTGTTCTTTAAGTGTCGCTCATAATCCTAGTTTTTTTTGTGATACCTTTCCAGGTTTATTTTGGTCTTACAAAAATCCTGGCAAGCAATAGAAATTTTTACTGCCCGTGTGGGTGGCAAGCCGTAAAACAGGGATTTTATTTTACGTGTAGGCGTAGAGCAAGAGCGAGAGAGAGCCGCTTAGCCTGACAGAGAGAGAGAGAGAGAGAGAGACGTGCATGCAGGACACAGTCTGTCATCCCTGTGGGTGCTGTGGGTCCAAGGTCCTTCGGTGGGCGGCTGTGCAAGCCCCACGTGGGTGCAGGATTCGCATTCATAAACTGCAAGTCGGAAACATCAAAGGGTTGCGCAACTGCGTCACAGGGCAGCATGGAAATTATCAACAGGTTAAATGCCAGCACCTGTCACCTCTCGCTAATGGCTAAAAGGGATTAATTAAGAAAACAAGAGCTGTCCAGCTCATTTGCTGGCTAATTGCATATTAACTTCTCTTTGGGCTAGTTATAGAAAGCATTCAGCACTCACAATGAGGAAATATAAATGGAATTCTGGGGAAAAAAGGTAACACTGGAGTGCTATGGGTTTTTCTTTGAATTTTTTGGTTTCATATACAAGATATATCCTCAGTAATTCTTAAATATTTATTTAGTTCGATCTGATAACCCTGCCTGTTCGTAATACGCCAGATACCCAGATATATTCAAGGTGTGCTCGCTAAGAGGATCTGGGCAAGGAAAAGTACAACAAACCCGACTCAAGGGGGATCCTTCGGATGGATAACTGTGAGTAGCACGCGAGGAACACCCTTCGGAATTATACACTCACACACACACACACAGAGACACAGTATGTACTTAGGGGTTGCGAGTCGCACCCCGTTTTGCACTTTAAGGGGTCCTCGAGGAGCGGCAACAGGCTGAGAGACATGTCTGCCCCTGACAAGGGTCAATTATGCGCATCAATTAAACTGTATTCAAACTGAAATTAACAATTATGTCTGGCTCCTGCATTTGCGTTGTAACCGAAAAGGAATATATATTTAAAAAGGGGGAACTTTTGTGGCCGAGGGGCAGCTTCAGAAATCTTACAAGGGTCCTTCGCCTGAAAGCGATCCAAACAATTACAATTAGGACTTAATTTTGTATAGAGACAGGGGAAACTACTCTAAATAATGCTTCTAAGACCAACATTTGTGGATTCTTTAATACAAAAAATGCTATATAATAAATAAACATGTTTGGGTTAAGGGCTTACGTTCAAATAATGATCCAAAGTGCTTAAAAATATTTCATTTTTAGGGGAAACTACTATAAATAATGCTTCTAAGACCAACATTTGTGGTTTCTTTAATACAAAAAATGCTAAATAATAAATAAATATACTTGGGTTCAGGGCTTAACTTCAAACAATGATTAAGAGTGCTTAAAAATATTTAATATTTATTGGAAACTACTATAAATAATGCTTCTAAGACCAACATTTGTGAATTCTTTAATACAAAAAATGTTAAATAATCAATAAATAAATATGTGTGGGTTAAGTGCTTACCTCTAAACAATGATTAAAAGTGCTTAAAAATATTTAATTTCGAGGGGAAACTACTCTAAATAATGCTTCTAATACCAACATTTGTGGTTTCTTTAATATAAAGGGCTTAATAATATATAAATATATTTGGTTACCTTTAAACAATGATCAAAAGTGCTTACAAATATTTTATTTTAAGGGTAACAAAATTGTTTTTATGGAAATTTAAATATATCCCTTATCCCACTCCTAATTTCAAATACATTAATTAGTTGGAAATTAAATTGAGCGCCCCTGCCCCGAAATCTGGCGGTGAATTATCAAAAGGTCGATTCTAGGGCCGACGATCTGGTTTACACTCATCAAATCAGATCCACGAAATCACGAAATTCAGACACGTAACTGTGAAAACATAAAAATTGACAAATCGAAAACGAGTTGGCCCGCGCACGCACCTCGGAGGCATGGCATTTACACCTGTGCCCACCTGGGCCTCTGGGCGATCACCATCATAGGCCCCTCAGATGGTACGCTTTATGGCCTGTCCCCGGGCATTTCTGGTCAAGTGCCGAGGCCCATGATCACCCGATGAATTCCTGATTTTGCACGTTCTTAGCCAACCATCTAGGGTAATAAAAATTCTCATCGATAAAGACGAGCGGAGGTATTAGCATTTCGAGTGCTATTGATTGCGTCATATGTAAGTGCAATGGAAATGTCTGAAAGTCTGGGCAAGTCCGTTTTTTTACACAGAAATTATATAAGTTGCTGTTCTTTTTACTATATTTTAAGCTTTAAAAGTCTGGCATTATTATAGTTTCTTTTTAAAATGATTAACTTTCCAAGAATATAATATAATAGCCTTAACCTTTAAGCTCTTCTTCGACTAAAATTGATAGTTTTTAATGGGAAAAAATTCTTAGAAATGTCTATTTGATTAAAATATATATAGCATAGAATTAATCTTCCTTCGACATTTATAAGTGATTATATATATTTAAAATTTCTTTTGATAATTTTAATGTAGACTAATAATTAAATAGAAACCAGCTTGCGTGGAATGCTATTAAATTTTATTATTACGTATTATTCCTGCTGTGAAATGCCCAGAAAATTGTGCGATCACCTTACTTCTCCAAGAATATTTAATACACAATTATTAGATTATTTGTTTGATGTTCTTGAATATATATATGATTATATATATTTCAAATTTCTTTTGATAATTTTAATGTAGACTTTATTAATTAAATAGAAACCAGCTTCCGTGGAATGCTATTAAATTTTATAATGACGTATTATCTCCTGCTGTGAAATGCCCAGAAAAATCTTACTGCGTCAAGAATATTTATATACACAATTATTAGATTATTTGTATAATGTTCTTGAAGTTATCTAAAATTAACCATCAAATTTGCAACGCTGGTAGCCTTATTAAAGTCATATAATATTTACCCTGGGCAAACAGAATTTTATATATTTGAGTAAATATTCGAAAGACCCGAAGTGAGTTTCTCCCCTATCTGCTTCGATTTCATTGAACGATTCGTTCGGCTGTAAATAAGAAAATATTTGTGTTTAATTTTCGGGGGAACTCACACTGATAAACGCGACGTCAACTATTTTAAATTTAATTTCATATATATTTTATGGCCATTACCATAAAAATTGGTGCCACCTTCCGAGTTCGGTTGGGTTGTATTTACACTTCAGATCGAGCGGGGCGATAATTCCCTGGGTTCTTCCACAAGAATTGGTCATTTGAGGTTTGTACAGTGGGCCATCGAGGGGGTGAATTGTAGGTATTATTTATGATACATTACATTATGACACGTACATTATTTTATATATATTTTCTCATTATTCTTAGATATTATTAAGGAATATAGTTTTGTGGATAAACTCATTTAAAAGATATTTTATTACACCTCTAATTTGTCTCTATATATAAATAAATCAACGATTTAATTTAACAAGTTTATAACTATTTACTTATTATTTTTATTAGTAGTATTATTATTTTTATTAGTAATAGTATTTTTTGGTAACCCTTATGATACTTTAAATTATGATATGTACATTATTTTATATATATTTTCTCATTATTCTTAGATATTATTAAGTTTATTAAGTGAAGTGTGGATAAACTCATTTAAAAGATATTTTATTACACCTCTAATTTGTCTCTACACATAAATAAATAAATGATATAGTTTAACAGTAACAGTTTTCAGTATTCAGTGGGGAATATCTGTATAACCCATTAAACATTTTCCACTTTTCCCAGCGACCACTGTGTGATAAATGTAGAAGCTCCACGAATCCAGTCTCGTTCTCCCCTTCGGGGCTCAGAAATGGAATGCGATAGGATGTCTGGCACTCGACTAATCTAGCGATAGACTTCACTCCAAATAGAAGTGTATAAATTGTACCGTCAGAGACAAATTAATGGCTCCCAAGGCAAATATTCGCCAGGTCACGACGTCAAGTGGTTCCGATCTGAACCGAAATAGAGCCTTTGGTGGGACTGTACTTCCTTGTTCTTTGGCATTTATTTTATTTTCGGTTACCTACTTCTCCGGGACAAGGACAAGCTCCAGGCTTCTCCTCAAGAAGGAGGTTCAACCACCTTTTTTATTCGCCGAATCTGAATCTTTTTGTTTCTCAGCCCATTCATTACGCTTTGATTATTGTTTGCTGTTCGCTGAGAGTTGAATTGAATGAAAGTTTGTCCTTTTCAGCTATACTTCGAGTACTCCAGGCTTACAGGTATAAGCCTGAGTCCTTTGTCATTTTCGGGTTTTGAATTTCAGGGGCAAAATGCGAATTTTGATTACGATCGTCGAGCAGTTCACAGGCCCCGCACCGGCATAGTGACGCATATCATTCTATATTATTCAACATTATTCTACATTATACCCGACACACAAAACTGACAACTGAAAATGCCTTTCAAAATGCCTCCCGCCTTTTAGCGTCCCGATTTTACCACATTTTCCGCATAATTCGCCGCTCTTAAGTGCTAGAGAGTGGAAAAGTGGCAAAGTGAAAAGTGGAAAATGTGTCAGACGACACACATCGGTGGGGCGACATTTGTGTAAAGTCTAGAGGCACATATATACCCATATATATATATTCCCATATATAGGGGGGTCCAGAAAGATCACGAAAATTCGGGGAAAAGTTAGAATTTTCCAATGACTCAAGCTATGCGAAAAATACTTAAATTAAATCAATGATGGAAATGTGTGAATTAAAAGTCTAAAATTGAGATGCATATAATTGATATTGTTTAGTTATTTTATATATAATTGGTATTAAATATTAAGTAATAGCTATTGAGCATTTATAAAATATTTATGAGCAAGGAAGAGCTTCTTATATCTCTTAAATAATTGTACTTAATTGAGAAGTACTTCAGATATGGTCTAAGGTATTTTTTATTTGTATTATATTATATATTTATTTACCTTTTACTTATTTAATTTTAGGTAAATAACTAATACTTATTAAGCACTTATAAAATATTTATGAGCAAGGAAGAGCTTCTTATATCTCTTAAATAATTGTATTTAATTGAGAAGTATTTCAGGGATGGTGTAAGGTATTTTATATTTGTATTATATTATTTACTAAAAGGTAAATTTATTTATTTAATTTGACGTTTAATTTTAGTTTAAGGTTCTAATTACAATAATATATATAAAAGATCAACTAGATTTTAAATATAAGCTAAGACAAGCAGAAATTTATTCAGTACCCATTGTTAATGCAGAGAATTTAGAATATTAAATACAAATTAATATTCCAATGATAATTCTCTAAATTAATTTAAGTGTTTCTACATTTTCCATATTTATATATATATATATAGTAATTTCTACTTTTGCCAAATTTCCATACAGAAATAAGACCTCAATGCAGACCATAAAATTACAGACATATGATATGCTAATGTGATTGCTAGAGAGGCTCGTCCGTCGAGGAGGAGAAACTAATCCAAGCAAGTCCGACCAATGTCGGCCCGGCAGAATTTTTAATATGACAATCGTGGCGAGATAACTAATTTAATTAATGCATAACCATAACGATTATTATTGTAATTATATACAGACAGAGAGCCGGGCCGAGTCGAGCCATTGAATATGCATGCACGGAGATGTGGCTGCGGCCAAAAAAAACTGGCTATCTTTTCAAAAAACTATAAAACTATAAAGCGCCAGACCAGCTTCCCTCCCCTCGAAGCGGAATAAAACCCGTTTTTGCCGACTCTGGCCAACTAATGACGAAGCGACCGACCGACGACTTTCATGCATATATTTACTATAACTATAACTATATCTATAAGCCAACCTGGCGACAGGTGCACGGCCCATCCCAATCTTGAGTTCCAAGTCCCCCCAAACATCATGACGTCATGGTCATTGTCAATTCGCCAAAAAGTAATATATACACTGGGAGATAAATATATTGTTGATCTACAAAATGGAAAATATGGTTTGAAAAAAATTCATGGCTTGGGATAAATAGTAAGCGTAAATTGCAGAAGATATTATATATATTATATAAAAATTTAAGCGGATTGGAATTCCATAAGGGCAAAAAGAGTACTAGAAAGCGTAAATGAAAGTTCTCTTGTGGCAGCTACTACTCTTAAAATTCCCAAGTACGAATTCAGTGAGGGTAATCGTCAGCAAAATTAATACTGATGATGTTGAAATTAATAAAATTAATACTGATGAACTGCATACATTTGAGTTTTGCATTTATATTTATATTTATATTTATATATTTGATACTTAAATTGATCAATGTTTTATCATATACAAGATTGAATGATATTTTCTCACTGTGCATTGCCCCAAATGCCCGTTGGTGGGTATGGAAATTTAGTTGGGCGGCCAAATCAAATAGGCATTCAGATATGAATTAAGTTTAATCAATGCAAATGATTTGCACTAATTTAGCAACTAGTTTTTCGGTGTCAGTTTGCTCAACTTCCTAGATTGTCACGCATACAGGCAGCCGCCTGCCAGCCGGCCGGCCGGCCACAGTGTTCACTCGTTAACGAGCCCCTCATAATGAGCTGCGGAAATGTTTGCCAGCCACGAAAGGCAGCGAAGCCAACGAAGCCAACCAAGCCAAGATCGCAATTAACAACTTCTTATTGCCGGACTTAACGCGTATGCTAATTGGCAGTGCAGTTGAGTTCAGTTCGGCTGAGTTTCCATTTTTATTTTTATTTTTATTTTTTACTTTTGTGTCTGACTCCCAAGGCATCTGCATTATCCGGAGTCCGAAGATCACTCGAGGGGAATATAGATTGTAGTCTTGTAGGGGTCTGTGATTCATCAGTCGTGTAACAAGTCGATTGGAATTTCTTAGAATCATTTCGCTCTGTGTTGTTTATTCAGCTCAGGCAACAATTCGCGAGAATCTGTTTTGGAAAGCACTCTGATTCATCGTTTGTAAATGCAGAAAGCATCCTGTTTTTTAAATAAGTAAAAAACCACTTTGGATAAGTCGGCGAAATATGACTTGAGTTAATTCTGCGAAAATTATAATATGATATAAATAAAATATATTGTAATATATGTTAAGTATGAAATAAGATACAAAAGGCTTCCACCATTGAATGTTTATATTATTTAAATATTTTTAAATAATATTGTAGATATATATATATAATAATATAAATATATTTTATACAAATATATTGTAATAAATGTTAAGTTTGAAAGTTAAGTTTATATTATTTAAATATTCTTAAATAATTTGAGAGTAATATACATATAAATTATATATATTATATTTTAATTCTGCTAAAATTATAATATGATATGATTTGACTATATTGTAATAAATGTTAAGTATGAAATACAAAAGGAAGAAGTACAAAAGGCTCCCTCCATTGAATGCTTATATTTTTTTTAATATTTTAAAATAATATTGTAAATGTATTATATATATAAATATAAATATATATATATATAAATATATTGCAATTAATGTTAAGTATGAAATAAGATACAAAAGTCTTCTTCCATTGAATGTTTATATTATTTAAATATTCCTAAATAATTTGAGAGTAAAACAGGCAATATACTTATATAATATATATTATTAATCCTTCGAATTAGTAACATTACCAATACCCCACATTATTTTCCTAGAATTTCTTCCTAATTCGAGTTATTAAATATGTAAAACTAAATCAATAATCGTACGAGTGAAGTTGACCCACAAAATGAATCCATTGCCGCCGCATTTCCATTCCATTCACAACCATCGCAGGCGTCGGTGGTTCCCGCTAAAACCGTTACACACAACAAAATAAAACGTGAATAAAAATGAAATAAAAATACAAAATAAAAACACAACACCTACTCACTTAAGACCCATTCACTTGCCAGTTGCAATTGTGAATTGCAATTGCCATTTGCCGGCATCGTGATCGGACAATCAATTTAGCTGCATTTCGTAGTTCTGCGAACTGCGGCGGTGATTCACTTCGTCACCCATACGAATGCGTCGAGTAACGAATGCAGCTCTAGTTTTTGGCCTCTCCCACGCCACAACAACAACTGTGTGTGTGTGTGTGTTTGTGTGTGGGGTGTGTGTGTGAGTCACTGAGTTCGTAACGGGTTTCTGGCACTGTGAGAAAATTAAGAAAAATAAAAGCTTTAGGACTTAAATATAAATTTAACCTTTTTGTAAATTTAAATAATCTTTGTATGTAATGAAAATAAATTTTTTATTTTAAATAATGTTTGTATTGAATAATAGTAAATATTGATATATATATATATATATTTAATATTGATATATATTGTTATTAAAATATATTTGAGCACTAGAATTCCCAACTGCTGAGTCTATCTGCAAAATTAACTTTCGTTACCGTGCTGAATGCTCAAGGTGGTCAGCATCATTTAGTGATAAAGTGCTGGCAGTATACTTAAGTTTCTTGTTCTTTTATTTTCTTTTAGCATACATTGGCAGAATTAGCTGCAAACTTCCCGCAGTGCATTGTCAATTGCTGCGATCATTTCGCAATTATTGATTTAGTCCGTGGGCCAGTGCAAATAGATGGCCAAGCTGTGATTTCTTAGCCGCGTTTTTGTGTGTGCTCACAACATTTTCCTCTTTTTTTTATTTAAACGGACGACGCCTTTCGTGGTAATTTAAAACATTTTGTGTACACAGTTTGTTGAGATTCGTAAACAAATCACGTACAACAACAATGCGCTGGCGCAGCAACGCCAAAAGTCGCAGTTCGCAGTTGGCGGTTGGCGGTTGGCGGTTCCCAAGCGCAGCTCCGTCGCCAAATACACAAATCGCGATATATACATATATGTATATAATATATAAGATATAGTACTCGTATATATATCGAGAAAAGATGCCGGTTGCGTTGGCGTCGCCTCTCAGCTTTTCGACCGTTTCTTTTCGAACGCTCATTAAAGATATGGCGATTGGTATCTGGTGGGTCAGGGGTATATGCGGTTTTTGGCGACGCAAAAATGTAGATTTAATTGATTTAGTTTTTTAAGTTTTTTCGCCACCCAAAAGCGCATTTGTTAAACTATTAAATCATTTTTGAGCGACTTTAATTTCTATGTAATTTTAATTGTGGTTATTAAAAATATAATACTTAAATAAATTATAATTATTTATCTACTTCGGACCAAAGAACATTACGTATCTTATCATACATTTTATTTGTATTATTTATATATTTATTTTACATTACTTTTTATATATTGGTTTTTGTATTTTTTTATATATTGTTATTTATATTTTGGTATATATTGTATAATGTCCGACCCTGCCTCTAATCTACCCCCTATGTACAATTTGTAAGAACTTTAAATTGCTCACTTCTCTACTATATATCCGCACTTCCCTTGTGATTAATGGTACAAGATTAATACCTAATCGAATAAAAGCTTTTTACAGGGTATTCCCTGTTCCGATACCCTTTGGTGCGTCGCCTGCATTAGCGGTCTCTGTCTCTGTGTTCCATTTCGCATTCATTAGCAGTATTCGCACTCTTTTCGTCCGCATTCATTTTGCATGCATCGTTGTTTCTTTTTGTTATATTTTTATTTTCTTTTCTTTTTTTCGTTCGCTTAACGACGCCGCTGTCTGCCGTTTCTTATTCGGCGTCGTCTTTATTTTATTTGTATTTTTTTTTAATAAACACGGGTAAAAGAGCAAAAGCAGGCAGCGCCAGCCAGTAAGAGAAAAAAATGCAAAAATAAAATGAATAAAAAAGAAGCAATGCCGGCCGGCGTTTTTAACCGACTGACGTTGACGGCGGCTGCGGCTGCGACTGCGACGCCGGCTGAGTCACTGAGACGCGAGCGAGGGAGATGGCACATTGCAGGTTTTTGAACTTGCACGCCGCAGACACGCCGGGGGAGAGAGCGAACGAGAGGGGACGACGTCGAGCGACGCTGCGCCGGCGCATTTCGCGTGCAATTTTCAGCGCGCGCTTTTCGATTTTTCGCGTTTTGTTTTTGTTTGTTCGGCTGCTTCCTTTTCGGTTTCCGTTTTCTGTTTTGTTTCGCTGCTTCTCGCGGTTTGTTGATTTTCGCATTTCCTTCTTTTTGTGTGTTGTTTTTTTTTTTTGGCATTTTTGAAATGTTTTCTGCGGTTACAGCCGCTGTCGTTGTTGTTGTTGCAGTGTAGACAGTGAAGGGTCGATAAGGTGAACTTAAGGTGTGTTAATTAACTGCATTTTTAATAATACAAAATATATATTCTAGAAAACTAATTGATATAAGTTGTGACATGAAAAATCGTGTTTTTTTTTTGTTTTTAATTTTTTTTTAAATGGTTTAGAAAATTGTAAAAAATATCATAAGTTTGTTTAGTTTAAGTTTAAATATTTGGCTTTCAGTCTGAATTTAATTTTTGCTGATGTCTTGATTGGTTCACAATTTATGGCACTTTAAAGACGGCAAGTTGATTTATTACGCATACGCAGCGTTGCCAATTTATAATATATTTACAGGTACTTGCCAAAAATATTTTATTTTTAATTTTAAATTATATTATTAAATATAATGTTTTATATTAATTTATTTAATTGCAAATCGAAACTATTTTCTAGGAAAACCAAATATATTTATTACTCATACGCAGTGTTGACAGCCTAAAATATATTAACAAGTACTTTCCACTTAATTCCTTTTTAATTTTATACTATATTATTAAATGTAATATTTTATATTTATTTATTTTATTGCAAAACAAAGACAAGCCATGTATATAATTTATATATATTTCCAAAGAATCCAAGGAAAGTAATAAAAACATAGTTTTAACATCTTTTCTTAATATATTTTAGTTGCAATGTTTATCCTTATCGATCGTCCACTGTATCTGTGCTGCATTATCTTTCACTTTTCGAGGAGCTCTCAGCTTTGATTCATAAAATAAATGGATCGTCTTTTAAGCGCACAAATGAATTTGTCTGTTGTTGTGCCGAAGGGCATCCGCGCATTCGCGTTAACCCGTCCCCGCCGTTAACCCCTGGACTTCGACGAAATGCAAATGACGACATGATTAGCCAGCGGCGAGGAGGGGGGCCGGCCCGGCGGGGGTCCTCTCCCAGAGCCATCATAAAAGCCGAGAGCAACAGGAGATCCCGGCCACTGGCAATTAATTAAAATGCATAAATTATTACCCATCCGCCGTGTTCGCAGCTCTTTTCCGCACATTTGTTAGTCGCTTTTATGGCGCTGTTTCATTAGCAGTCCGCCACCGAGATTCGCGCCTTTCCAGCGCCCTCAAAGTAGGCAGCATTAAGCCAGGAGAAAGTGTCCTTGGAGAGAGATCCTGACTGGGTTTTCCACAAGGACATATTGGATATTATATATATGAACAGGAAAATGTGTAGAATGTTTAAAAAATGTGTAACCATTCAATGAGCTGATAATTATAAGGAAAGACAATGAACTCTTTGGGCCAGAAAGCATCTTAAATCAAGCACTTTATCCTTGTTTGCCTTTCCTTAATTTTTTTGTGGGCATCGTTTCCGAGCCGTTGACGTTGTAAATTGAAGCTAAAATGTTATCCCCAGCTGGATCGCCGGATGAGTCTGGATCCGATGATGGAGATCGCATGGAGATAGAGAGATGGGTTGGAGCTGGAGGCAGGAGGCAGGAGGCAGGAGGCTGGAGAAGAGCTGTGGCTTGGCGGCAACACTTAATTTTTTTTTAGGTCGTGCTGCGAGTGTGACAAAACAATTAATGTTTATTTTTGCATTTTAATTTGCCAACATTAATTGCAAGTTTATTGAGCCGCCGAAAGAGCCAATGAACCATGGAAAAATGGCCTTGTGTTTTGGGGTTAAACAAGCCGCGGCGAGTCTGTCTTATTTTTGGCAAGCCATTTAAATGAAAGCCAAATATACTTTAATTGCTAGTTTCCAAAAATGAAGTAAAAATATCCTTGGACTTATTCCAATAGCAAGCTCACTTGGCCGACAGGGTAAGGGTCATCAGGATGACGTACAGGGAGTGGGCCAGCAGATTGAAGTTGCCACCCAGCCCGTCCCAGTAATAGTCCAGGATCGAGGATCCATATCTCGCCAGGAAGGCAATAACCGCCAGGTCACCGTACAATCGATTGCCCTGGTTAATACCCAAAAATAGCAGCGAAACCGCATTACCCAGCAGGGTCAGCTCCTTGAGCGTCTCCGTGGCATGGTCCTCATTGTCCTTCATCTTGGCTAAGAGATCATAGGCCAGCGGCACCACAAAACAGATGTGGGGCAGGGCCAGGCTCGGATTCGGTGACCTAAGATACAGCTCGATATTGGTCAGCGGCAGCGGTACAATCTCCATCATTCCATTCGTAATAAGCCGGATGCGATTGCACTCATCCTCATCCGCATCCCCGTGGGAGGCCCGCACCACCCCAATCAGGCCATGGACCAGGCTCAGGGTGGCCACCGCATAGCCGTAGGGTGTCTCCAGGGGATGCAGGGTGTACATCGCGTAGCTGGAGCTCACCACCAACAGACTGTTGAACAGAGCGTCCATCATCAGCATGTTCTTGATCTTCTTCCAGCTCGACTTGGACCCAGAAGTTACCCCCAGAAGGACTATGGACTGTGGTGTTCCTGGTGTTCCTGGTGTTCCGATCTTTGAGCGACTGCGAGCACGGTAAATTTAGGAATTAGTAAAATCGTTTTGGCCCCATTTCAGTGGCAGTGACAGTGGCTCTGACGGTTGGCACCCAGTTAACTCAAATTAATACATGTTTTCATTAGGTAATTTTTAGTTAAAGGTCTGCCTCTTAAAAGGTGGTATTTGGAATAGGTAAATGTGTCTAAAATATTGTAAAATATAAGGAAATAAGATCTCCATTAAGGGGAGGTTGGGACCCAGTTAACTCAAATTTATACTTGTTTTCATAAGGTAATTTTTAGTTAAAGGTCTGCCTCTTAAAAGGTGGTATTTGGAATAGGCAAATGTGGCTATAATATTGTGAAATATATTATGTATTATTATAAATTATAAAATATAAAATAATTAAGCTCTCCATTAAATTATCCTTTATATAAAAGGAACCCCTAGTATCCCCTAACCACTTGTAATAAGGTTAGGCTCCCTTCTAGCCAGAAAGAAGCTTTATAGTGTCTGTAATGGATAATGGATCTTGGCTCAATCCCCGTGGCTAAGATGGGCAAACTTCGCATTTGGCTGAGCACACTCTCGGCGGATCTGGCCAAGTCCAATGTCCACGTTGATTTATGGCATCAAAAGGTGGGCTGCCTAATCCATTGCATCCACCTGCAATCCACCTGCAATTCGCCTGCTGGCAGATGGCTGAAAACACACAAAGACCGAAGACCAGACACCGAAGAGCCAAGACAGAAGACCGAAGACCGTAGACTAAAAGACTGAAGACTGAGGACTGAAGACTGAAGAGCAGGAGACCACAACCACAAGCGGGCCTTAATTATTAATTTAAATCGCACCGTTTATATGATAAAGACACTGGGACGTGCCGCTGAGCATTAGTGCATGCCCATGCCTCAAGCTGCAACTTCTTGCAAGTGAAGTGGCAAGTGCATCTACGAGGCCAGGAGCGGATCCAGTGACAATAAGGGATCGTTGGATAATTATATTTTTGATACTTCCTACTTATTTCTATTTATTTATTTACAAGGATAACTATTAATGGCATGCTTTAGGTAAGTGGCGAGCACCTTCATCAGTAGCTATTATTGGGTGGATTATTGGATAATTTAGGTATTTTTACTATGAATTTAGGTATGATACTTCCTACTTATTTAAATTTATTTATTTATTTTAGGGATGTAGCGAGCACCTTCATCAGTAGCTTTTATTGGGTGGATTGTTGGATATTTGTATTTATTTATTTACAAAGAGAACTATTAATGACATGCTTTAGGTATGTTCATCAGTAGCAATTATTGGATATTTGTATGTATAAATGATATATATTATATAGAATAAATATATTATATCAGAATAATTTTAATACAAATAAAAAATAATTATTTCAACTAATGTACTCCCAGAGACTCAGTTTAGGACTCCAAAATGTGACCTTCCCAACCTTCTAAGGCTCTTAAAATATGCAAAGGATTATAGAATCTACCAATAACCATTTAATTTAATTTCTTCAGGAATTTAAAAGAACCTTTATAAATTATGAATTAATTTTTAAGACCCTTTTTTTTACAGTGACACATTTGCGAGCCTCCTTCGAAGATCGCCGAGAACCGCTCCTGACCTCCGCCTGGAATTGGTGGCGTGACAAAAGTTGTTGCTCGAATGCCTCCCCTCGCCGGCCCCTCCTCCTTTTCCGCCCCCCCCCCCCCCCCCCCCCCCCC
>VNKC01000441.1:0-76450 GCA_008042775.1 Drosophila pectinifera
TATTGAAATATAAACATAAAAAATTTTTGGTCGATTTTTCAAAAAAATGTAAGGGGTTACATCATTAAAATTGTCAAAAATTGGCAAAAAATTTATTTTGTTTAATTTCTTAATTCAATATGCAGATTAACTAACCATCTAACAACTATCACGGAAAAGCTTTCCGAACTAAAATTAAGGCTGTTTTGGCCAAGTTATGGAGATTTTTAGTTTTAAGGATCCAAAAATCCGCATACTTGCGGTCTTCTGGAGAGCATAATTTGGCCAAAAATGGAATGACAGCCAAATGCCATTTATATTCCGAATCGCCGTTAAAATCTTAATTATTTTTTTTTTTTTTTTTTTTTTTTTTTTTTTTTTTTTTATTTTTCATTAAATTTGTCAAAAATTTACTAAAAATTTATTTCTTTTAATTTCCAAACTCAATATGCAGATTAATTAACCAACTAAAAACTGCCACAGAAAAGCTTTCCGAATTGAAATTATGGCGGTTTTCGCAAAGTTATGGATATTTTTAACTCTGACTTGTCCAAAATAAAAGGGTATTAAAATGTCGACTCAAAAATTCTAATATTTGATGTCTTCTGGAGAGCATATTATGGCCAAAAATGAAATGATAGCCAAGCTTCCGATTTGCCGTTAAGATGGTAGCGTCAAAGCAGTTCTCAGCTCTTCATTAAACTGCAATATATTACCTAATAATTGAGTCCAAGCTACTCTGCCTCCTAGGAGTATTTCTACGAAAGATCTCCATCAGCCCAAGTCAACGAGTTCATAAATTTTGCACCCGCCCCAAGACCAGATCCTAGACAAAGCCCTGAGTTGGCGACAAATTTATTCAGATTGTTTCTGCTACCATTTACTGGGGGCCAAGATCTGAGGAGGAGGAGCTCCTCCCGCATGGCCATGGCCACCCATGTACGCAGCTCACCGCGAGATTGGCCCAGGCTGAAAGAGAAAATTTATTGTTTAGGCCATGGCACGAGTTTGCATCTGCTGCGGCTGCTGCTGTTGCTGCTGCTGTTGCTGCTGTTGCTGCTGCGCCTTTTGTTGCTGCTTTTTGGCACTTGGCATTGTCCCCCTTTCGCGAATTTGTGACACGACCTTTAACGAGATTTTCCTCTCCACTTGGCGCATCATCACGCGACTTTCCAGCTGCCGTTGCGGTTGCATTTGCAGTCGGTTGCCGATTTGTTGCAACACATGTTGCAGGAGCCGCCAACAGCAACAGCAGACATTTGTTGGGGAATTAGCAAGCGGCAGACAGGCACTCCAGCTCCAGACCCGAGACTCTGGGCTCCCGACTCTGGACTCCCGACTCCCGACTGGAGGCCCTGGCTTCGTTATGATGGTGAGGCTGGGGGAGCATCATCAACGTCAGCTACTACTCCTCCTCCACCTCCTCCACCTCCTCCGGCCAATCGCCAATCCCTTGCTGCCTCCGCTGGCATCGCATGCACATTGAATTCCAATTGGGTTTGGCAGAGTGGCGCAAACTTAATTGTCAAGGTTCGTTAGTTCTTTTTCCTCTGCAGCTCTTCTGCTAATGTTCGTTTCTAATGGTCGGTTTGAGTTACGGCTATGCCACATCCGAGACTCTGGCTGAGATCGAGTCCCAGTCCCAGTCCCCGTCCCAGTCGCAGTCGCAGTCGACCAAGGAATTCTCAATATTTCCATTACTTTGTGGCCAGCGTCTGGGATTTGTTGCGTTTTTTAGCGGCATTTGAGCTCTCTGTCGCCTCTCTTTTGGCCAACTATTTAATTCACATTGGTGGAAACTCGATTGTGCTGCCCCGCCAGCACCACCAGCACCACCAGCACCACCTGCCCCACTGCCGCCACACTTTGTTGTGCGCTACATGGGGGTATTTTGGGTTCCTCGGTTGTGTGGCTGCAGCTCCTAGGTACCCCAAGTGGTTCCATAAAGAATGTCAACGGAGGATCAACACAAAGTAAGGGAGTTATGATGTGGAGGGATCTCTGGATTCAGGTTCGAAATGATGAAGTATGCAGACTGAAGACTTAAGCTTCTCCATTACAAAGATAATTCATAATGGGAATGGGTACCCAATATATAATCTTCTTAAGAGAATATATCTTAAAAACCTTTTCTACATTAGATCTAATGGTAACATTTTAAATGTAAGACTCTTCTTGCTTAACAGTCTTTATAACTCCTAATACACTAGTACTAGTGTTCGAAGGAATAAAAGCTTAAATAACAACTGTTAGCCGAGATCTTAACTCTCCAATCTTCCGTTTTCCATCACTCCCATAGGGTGGTCTCCCCGACAAAGCGGCACTTTCTTTGGTGCCTCCACAGATCCACAGATTGATCTTGAACCCAGGCTCAGGCGGGTTTTCCTCGGGTCTTTTGTCTTACGCAAGCGAATTTCATTTAGTCTGGGTCTGGGAAAGCCATCGATTGTTCAGAGCAGATCTATCAGGTGGCCACCTTGTAGAGCATTTCTCTGGACGGCCAAAACCACGGCCCAGGCCATAAATTTCTGCACACACAGTTCAGTACGGTTTGGCTTAGTTTTATACTTTTTTCCCTCTTTTTCTTTTTTAGTTTGTATTTATTTGTATTTGTATCATTCTGTTTTATTTATTTTGTGAGTGAGCCCGACTTGGGTTGGGAATGCAGTTCGCTGCCGACGCCTGCGCCTGCGTCTGCGCCAGCGTCTGCGCCAGCGTCAGCGCCGGCATTCTCCACTTGACTTTCAGTTGAAATGCGTCCGATCAATGGCGATCGAGTTAGTTTTGTTAAGATCTCCTCCAGGCGAAGAGTTAAGTGCAGCCGGCCGGCAGTTGTCTCCGCTCGGTGCTCGAGCAACTGAGGAACTGAGCATCGAAGAATCCGAGTATCTAAGTATCTGAGTATCTGAGTATCTGAGTATCTGAGCACTCGTGCGCGTGTGTGCTAAGGATCCCAGGCGTAGAAGCAGGATGCGAGTGTCGCTCTCGCTAACGGTTCTTCGGCGGCTCTCAAATCTCCCGCCCGGCAATTCTTCTGTCTTCTGGAAGTGTGCTAATGTGATAAGCCGCTTTAACCGCAGAAAGCCTTTGGCTTGGAGTTCAAGGCGGGCCAGCTGGTGATCGGGTCTTATGGTATGTATGGAACACGAGGTCTGCGGTTTCTAGAGATACGATCAATCAAAGTTCTCGGGGGAGAGGCTCTCACCTGGCACCAGGTGTATCTCTAAAAACCTTTTATTCAATTTCCAATGCGTTTGGCCTAGAGAAAAGGCTTTAACAGCTGAGATCTTAAACTGCAAGATTCCAATGTATTTTTTTATGCATCTTTAGCTTTAGCTCTACTAGAGTCTAGGTAGGTTCTTAACCAAGACCTGAAGTGTACAAGTTCCTAACCTTGACAGTGTTTTGAGTCCATTAAAGTTGCATAATTCCAGCTGTTTTAAGAGACAAGGGCTTAGCTTCCGTTCCAAGAGTCTTTCACCTTCGGCACTTCGTCACTCACCTGCTGGCGACCCCGAGACAGTGTTGATGCTCCTGCCATCCCAACGCCCGTCGTCGTCGTCTGTGCTGTGTCCGGAGCACGCATATTTAAGGCCCGATATCAATCTTTAGCAGGAATGAGCAATGACACTTAATGGCATTTCGTTGCCAGCTCTGCCAGCTGAGGCTCCAGCTAACGCCTTGGGTTTATGGCCAACTTCCCCGTGCCACTACCACTGCCTGTGTCTCTGCCTCTGTCTCAGCCTTGTTAAGTGTTAACGTTAAGTGCCTTGTTACTTAATTCGCCTCTCTTTTATCTCCTCGTGCATTTTACCCGCTCTAATTCCATGTGTGTGTGCAAAGGAAAAGGAAAAAGACCACAAGAAACTCTGAAAAAGGAAGCAACAAAAATGCTTTTACTCGGAGATGATCTTATTTTACCCTTTCAGCGGGCATTTCCTTTATTAAGTCTAAGTTCCATGGAAATAACCTTAATTTTGTTTAGCAAATTTAAAGGTTTAACCTTGCTGAACCTTTATGGATTAACTGCCCAATAACTTAATTACTTAATAACTTTATGTAGACCATCTACATTTTATTACACTATTTATAACTTTAACATACGCATTTCATAATAAATAATGAAACGAATAATAACCAGTTTGGTTCTTGGCATGACTCAAAAGGTGCTTTATTATAACAGATAATAATAATAATAATCAGCAATGTTTTTGGCATAACTCTAAAGATTCTTTATTTATTAGCACCCTTACTTTATTTCTTTAGAGTAAGAAAATCATCCTTAATTAGCCTCTGAAATATGAACATATTTCTCCTACTATACCCCCTAATATTCTTTATGCCTTATTAATATTTAATATCTTTAAGATATTGGTTAAATATCAGCTTAGAGGTCTCTACTATTTTTTGGGTATTCCTGGCTTCGGTTTCCCAGCTAGACTCACTTTCTGTCGCTGGAAAATAAAGTGGCTGGGAGTAGATCTTAGCCATTATCACACGCGACATTAAGTGCAGCCATAATGTAATCGAGCATTTTCTTTAATTTACAGTTAATTGAGTCTTATGGGGTAATTATGCAGGCAGCCGGACTCGCATAGTGCACTCCTAATTGTGGCTCACCCAAACCGGACTCACTCTCGTCCTCCAGTGTGAGTGTAAATCAATCAAAGTGCTTTAGTTTGCGCCTTAATTAAGGCCGGCGGGGTCATTAAGCCGCCATTCTCGCCTGCGTTGCGTGCTTGCCCAGAGGCAGCTGCTCCTCCAGATGGCACGGGCATAGTCCACTTGTTGCGCCATATCCATTCCTTGGCCATTCCTTGGGCCCAGAGTCTAACGGTCAGAGCAGAGACTCCACCAACCACCGCCGAGAATCCGCTGGAGACCGCCGGCAGCAGCGGCGTAAACAAATTGCAATGATGCGATAAGCCCGCACCACTGACAATAAACGAGTGGCCAATCAATCTCGGACTGGCGGCCACTGGCACAGTGGAGCCTCGATCGGAGGGACGATTAGCCCGTAGGTAAACCTACTTGATCTCTGATCTAATCTATTTTGATGGAATCTAATGATTAGGTGGCTGCCGGCAAATTGCCGTGAGTCTGAATACTTAAATTGAAACATTAGGTTCACGTGGCGAGTAAAACCTGTGCTTCGGGTGCAGTGCGTCGATATCTGCAGCTCAGAAGTAACTCGCAACTAGCAAGTACCTGGGACGTCGCTGGGCGTTGCATGGGGTAACCGCTGGCTTCCTTACCGCAGGCCCACTCGGAGGTGCCGCTGGTGTCTGACGGACCGGACCGTTAGCAGTCATTAGCAGTCGAATCAATTGACGACCCATATCCAGGTGGTGGTTAGTGGTTAGGCGTACCCAAGGTGGTGTGGTGGCTAGGGTGGATCATGGATCGTGATGCCGACATCGGTGGGTCTGCGGTAGCAGCAGATGAAGCCACTGGCGCACAGGAAGTTCAAACCGCTTTTGATTGGAGATTTTATATATGATTTGATTTGCCAACCACTGATTTCTCCGGCTTCACCTTGGGAGTGCTGCAGCGGTAGGAAGTTGGGGCTGTATGGACCCTTGTTAAGGCCAATTACCAGGCGCTACATTATCTTTTCAAATAAGATGCTCTGATGAATGCTTTTAGGACTCGGACTCGTGTAAATCCATTCACGCTCCAGGCAGGACTTGGCCTCACCTCATACTTATCTCTGTGGCTCCTGAGAGGGCTGGGTCCCCTGATCCCTGATTACCCAAGCTAATACCCGCGCAGAGCGCGAGCCACTTGGCACCTGGCCATCATTCCTTTCCGCACTCTCACTCCAAAGGGGCACTCTGGTAGCCTGGCCCGGTCCAACTGCTAATTATCTCCGACTGGAGGAGCACTCAAAATGTATGGAAGGAAATTGCGTGCAATAAAAGATAGATATGTTCGGGGTCTCCGACTATCAGCCGTTGATCATCGGATCGCACTATATACCGTATAAATATTGGCCTACGCTCTGCAGTTTTCGGCCAATAAGCC
Organism: Drosophila pectinifera; assembly: GCA_008042775.1. Taxonomy (NCBI): domain Eukaryota; kingdom Metazoa; phylum Arthropoda; class Insecta; order Diptera; family Drosophilidae; genus Drosophila; species Drosophila pectinifera. Next base: position 6,004 of record VNKC01000441.1, read on the forward strand.
GAGGGAAGTCTCTGTTGGGCCAGAAGGTGAGATGGCTTCCAAGTACTGAGTAGTTTCTTCAACCTGTCCAAACATATTCCAGAAATGGTGGTATGCTGAGTGTTTAGGCCTTGACCTTTGACCATTTCAATCTAACCATATATTTTGTGGAGTTTAGTCTATCAGGGGCTCTTTCAACTCCTGCCAAATACTCGGTATCCATCGTCTCGAGGCCACATGATGGCTTCTTTCTTGTTTGGCTTTCCGTGCTGCCAAATGACTCAATAGTCGTAGTCGTGGAACTAGTTCTGCTGCACGCACTCGTCACGAATCTAATGTAATTCTCAATTACGAAACGAGTTATGCCACAAATTAAGCGACGGCGATAGTTGGGGCGAGAGCGCAGAGAGAGAAAGAGCGAGTGCCGCCTGGCTAACTGCACTTTGTGGCCTAAAGTCCATGCTAACAAGCTCGAGACCCAAACCCAAAGCGAGCCAGAAAAGGGCGTCAACACTGGGGCGCCACCCCAAATTAGGAGCACCTGCTGACCAGGCCAGTGACTGGGGACTGGGGACTGGGAGTGGGGGCTGGGGAGTGGGGAGTGGACTCCAGACAAAGGTGTTTCGCTGTTATTAATTAACAACAATTCGATTTGTGGCCACACTTTGAGGCACGGTCCAAGCGGGCACTCCTAGGAGATCGTCGGCCGGGCCATATGCAACTGGTCCAAGACGGGAGTGGGACTGGGACTGGGACTGGGACGGGGACTGGGACTGGACTTGGTCGTGGACTTGGCCTGGCCTGTGGTCAACCGAACTGCGAACAGCGAACGCCGCCGCCGAGTTGGAAACACGTTTGCGCGGAACAAGTTCAGCCGATCCGCGGCACTCCATGGAGCAGCAACATGTCTCCAGACCCGTTCCCGTTCCACCCTTTGTGCTCGCCAGCACTCCACTCCGAGCACCGTGCTCCCAGCTCCCAGCTCGCCACGACGAGGAAGCATCCGTTAAATTGCGCTGTGGGCCATTGTCCAACTTAGCCCGCTTAGCATTGGGTCAACCGCGAGTGGTTTCGCTGTGAAATGGGACCACGCATGGGCCAGAGAACAGACGAGGAACCACTACAGGTTACAGTGGAGTGGGGACACCACAGCGCCTCCTAGCCGATCCTAAATCTGAGTCTGAGTCTGAGTCTGAGTCTGTGGCTTATTTGAATAAAGGTGTTTGCGGGCTCCAGCACTCCGCTGACGGCCGTTGTTAAGAGGCTCTCATGACAGGTGTCTCTCCAGATCTCGGAACCGTTTTGTGTCCCAGCGGTTGTGACTGCAATTTGGAGTCTCCTCTCACTGCTCTCCCTGTCCCAGTCCCAGTCCCTGTCCCTGTCCCTGTCCATGGTCCCAGTTCGGCTCCTCTCTCGGCGGGTTTGTTTTATTATTTTGCCCGTTGCCTTTGGCCAAATTGCCTGGCTAATAAAAATAGATGCCGGGCCCGGGCCTGGCAGCAAATGAAGTTGTACCCATCGCCAAGTTACTTTGTTCACGTTTTGTTCCAGCGAAAGCAGATGTCCAAGGGAGAGTGCCTTTTGATCAAGTTGGGTTTGATTTCCATTATCTTTTCTAGCTGAAGGCCTGAGAAAATATACAATATGTTCCGGCTTGGCTTATTTTCTCTAAGGAAGAGAGATCATTTTATAGATCAGTCTGAGATCTCAGAGCACCATTAATTTAAGCAGAATAAGTATCCGAAAAATGCCAAACAGGAAGCGGGCGATCAGCTTTTCCGTGAGGCATTCGCTCTATGACCAAACCCGGCCGGCCAAACCCAGCCCCATTTGGACAATGGAACCACTGGTGAGTGTTGAATTTCACCCGGCTAATTGCCCGACTGGCATGTTGGATGATGGCACCAACAAGGATTTGCTGCCATAAATTCATACCTGTGTTTATGGCAGCCTGCCAGCTCCCAAGCTCCCCAGCTCCCCGGCCGGGATGCGAACGGAGCTGGAGGCGCCTACGGGGCCCCTGAGAGTTCAGGAGTTGCCTCTCTTAATGGGCTGGAAGGCTGTAAACTTGCATACGGCTGCCACTTAATTTGGAATAATGGCCTTGCATTGGCAATCGGGAGTGGGGAATCGGGATCGGGATGGGGATGGGGAATCGGGATGGGGTTCCTCCACACACCAGCCAGGAGCGGATGCTGCTAGCGATGGGAATTGGATTTGGGTGAGCTATCGCCTGGGATCTTTCCTCTTTGACCATAAATTCTGCAAATTCAAAGCGCGAAGGAATGCCACTGGCCAATTATTAGAGAATGTCAGCTTGTCGCTGATATCTTGGCCATGTTTGTATTGACGATCTCAACTCTGGCTTCCAGCGCGGGACAGAGAGAGAACGCTCCACTTATCGCTGCCTCATATCTAATATAGACAAGCAAACAGGTTCCCCAGTTGCAGTTCAATCACGTCCGTCTTCTCCAGTTGGCCAGGCTCAAGTTCCCAGCAGAGGCAGCGTCAACGGCGTCAACAGCGTCAGCAACCCAGCATCCCAGCATCCCAGCATCCCAGCATCCCAGCATCCCAAGATCCCAGTTGGACTCTCTTCTGTTTTTTTTAATTGCTGCACTGCATCTGCTGGTCGGCTCGTTGCCGGGCAAAACGTTTGACAAATGCCAATGCCAACAATTACACGAGCAGCGATATCTCATGGATGCAACTGTGATTTGAACTCATTACGCTGCCCCGCCGCCTAGGCATCATCATCATCATCATCATCAGCATCGTTATGAGTGCCAAAGGAGATGGCAATGAAGATGTACTTGGCCTTCCTGCTCCATCTCCATCTCCATCTCCTGCTCCATCTCCTGCTCCATCTACTACTGACTCACCACTGCTGACCTTGTGCCACTTGATGCAGCTGGCTGCGACCCAGACACAAGTGAAACCAAAATCCCTATTCAAATGGCTCCCTCCATAAAGCCGCCTTGGAGCCTTGGAGTGCCTGGATCCCCTGCCCGCCCCGCCCCGGCCACTGCCCCTTTGGAGTGGCCTGGCCCGAACCTGAACTTGAAGTGCGGAACCAGATGCATGTAGTAACGGTCCTGCGGCAGATGCCGCGTCTGCCTCGTGAGAAATCAAACTGTAAAGTGCGACGCGGTCTCTGACTCCATCTCGGGTCCACCATGGCTCCAGCCATAAGCTCGGCTTGGCTCCAACTCCAGCTCCAGCTCCATCTGCAGCTCCTTGGACCAAACAGGTTGCGGTGGTCGTATACCATTTTCGGTTTGTTGCGCTTCCTCACACATGCAGCCGCCCAGAGATGCTGCCTCCGATGAGGAGCTGGAGGGGGAGAGTTGGGGGAGCGGGAGTCGTGGCTGTTCCTGGTGCCTGGCATTAGCCCAAAACCAATTGCACAATTTGTAACAGCTTTTGACGGTTGCTGCCCCCTTGCCCCGTGACACCTTGCATCTGGCCTTCAGCCGGGAGCTGCAACAGCAACTGCCACTGCCACTGCCACTGCAACCGAATCCGCATCCGATTCCGACTGCTGGGCCACGCCCTGGCCTCGTATCCCTGCCCTGGCCACTGGGCTGCTCCGATTGTGATGTGTCACCTTTGGGCTAGGTGGGTGTTGTTGTGGCTGCTCCTCATGACACCCGGAATGCGATTTCTGGAGGAGGTAAACTTCATGGAAATGCTGGGAGAGAGACACTCATCAAGAGAGATATAAAATACAAATTAAAGTTAGAGAATGAACGGAACTTTCAATCTTGTTTGCTTATAAGGTCCCCCATCTAGCAACCTCTCCGAGTTGCCCCTGGTAACGCCACAGAACAGATATATCTTTGATGAATCTTCTGCCATTTAATTGCCCGAGGAATTCTCACAAGATGAGCAACCTTCAATCAACTCCATCACGAATCTGAGTGCATCTTCTCTGCAAACGGATGTCTGCCAGCTTCTTCGCTTAAGTGTTTCTAATTACCCTTAATAGAAATGAAATATGTAAAATTAAGGGGCCTAGGCTGTCGGGCTATCTGATCGGCTGTACAACTGTCCTGGGCCTGCTCCTGGTCTGGTGTCCACTGTTAGATGGCTTTGCCATTAGAGAAGTACGCTTGCCCGGGCAGGCACACTTAAAGGCCAGGCCTGCCCAGGTATCCCTTCGCTGGCTGTTAACTTTCAATCAGGTCTATCATCAGTCATCAGAGCAGCTCCTCCGCGCCAAGACTGGGCGTGGATCCAATTGCCCTGACTGCTTGGTACTGGGATCGGGATCGGGATCGGGACTGGGCTTCACACCTTTCGCGATGGACACCGCACTACAGCATACACCACACACCACACACCTGTAATTTTCAGCAGCTCCAAGCCCGGCAACGAAGACAATTTGTAGGACCCTCTGGGGCCGGGCCAGCTGATTCGGGCAAACTGATTGCGATTTCTAACTGCAACACACGCTGCAATAATTTCGTAATTTCTCACTCACTTAATTTAGCACAATTAATCTCAATTTCAGCTGTCAACCGCGCTCGGAACCTGGCAGCAGCTCCAGCTCTGGCCTCGACTCCAGCCAGCGCTCCAGTTCAGGTTGAGCCGCACTTGGAGTCGGAGTCGGAGTCTCCAAAGACTCCAACGACTCCAAAGGGGGGCCGGATCCGCACGCATCGCGTCGAGGGGCAGTGGGAAGAGTCCCATAAATATTCGACTGCCGTTAGAAATTCATGTGTAATTTGTCAACTGAAATTAATCTGCGTCCAACTTTGTTGGGTCTCCGTTGGTGCCGGGATCTGGGATCTGGGGTGTTGGGTGATTTGTTTGAGACTCTGTCCGGTCTGACACCCAAATTGAAACGCATGCCAAAGCGCTGACTGCTGACTCCGTCTTCCCGCGACATGACCTGGCTTTAATCTGCCCCATCCATCTGTTCTAACCAGGTCTCGGCAGCACTTCTCCAGCTCCAGCTCCACCTCCACCTCCACTTCTAGTTCACTCCTCCTCCTAATTCCCATTCCCATCGGTGCTTGGCCCTGGCATTGTTTATTATATCATCATAACGCCAACTGTTAACTGACTGTGACCGTCTGCCTCTGACTAAGAGTTCAGCGGGAGAGTCACTGCCCCTGCCGGCGATTCCCTGGCAGCCCGGCTGGCATGGGGGCCATAAAGAGAGGTTGTGTTATCAAAACTAGAACAACTAGAATGTAATTAATAGACTTTTCTCTTGGGAATTTATCAGCATAAATACTTGGTTCTTATATAGAAGTTGTGTAAAATGAATAGGAAATGTCCACCTAATGAAACTAAGATGAACTTGTTAAAGATACTCAATTTTAATAGATATTTTTAGACATTAAATGAATCTTTAGAATATTTCATTTAAGTCGGAGCCTAGTTTACGCATTCCTTGTTATCACTTTTATATATTTAAAGTTAATATTTCAAAGTTAAAGTTAAGTTTTCAAAGTTAGAGCATCTAATCTTCGCCTCGTTCCCACTCCAGCTGCGGCTTCCTGTTTGTCATTCCCATTCGGATGCTTATTCGCTCGCATTGCCACACATTTTGGGCCTTTTGTGTTCTTTTGGCCATTAGACAATGTTTAGGGTTACATTTGTGAGTGCTTTTAATTTAATTTGCCTCCAGAGTTCGCTGCCATTTGATTGTTGTTGCTGCCACTTGGCTTTTCCACTTGGTGTGTACTTTTCTGCTTATTTTTTTTCGCCACATTTTGCGGTTTTGGGTTCATGTTTTCAACATTTCTCTGCTGCGGTTTAACAAATTTTCTGGAGATGTTTGCCGGGACTACTGGCCTGGGCCTTGTCTTGGTCTGGGTCTTGGTCTTGGTCTTGGTCTTGTCTCTCCATACAGGTTATTTTCTTGCTTCTCTTGGGCTGCCGTACACTTGCTTAGATATAGATATGGTCTTGAAACGTTAGCAAACTCGCACACACACACACACACACCCAGGAGGGGGTCGATGGCTAGGTGGGTTCGTTTCGTTTCGTTTCCACCGAGGCAGAGGGAGAAGCAGAGGCTCCAGCTCCGCAGCTCCACAGCTCACCAGCTTTAGCTCTATTCCCGGCTCCATCCCATGTCCATCTCCATTCCGTCCACATTTATGGCAGTTGGCAGCCAGAGCTGGAGCCGCAGCCGCAGCCGCAGCAAGGTGTTATTTTCATTTCTAGGTTACTGACCCATGTCACATGTGTGTGCGGAAAATTCAATATTGCTGTGAAAAATACTTACACAACTATTAAATAAAGACATGGCCAAGACGGAGACGCAGACGCAGACGGAGACGGAGGGGGAGTCGGAGTGCCCAGCTGCCTGGCTTGTAGTTAATAATTACGCTCATTTCATGCATGCAATGTTTGGATTCCCGGGAATCGACCGCCCACCATGTCCCTCCCTTCGCCGCCCTAGTGCATCCTTCGCTCCGACTGGCCGCGTCTCGTCTGGTCTCGTCTCTGGTGGATTTTCCAGCTGGCAATGAAAGAAAGAAGAATTCTTCGACAGCTGCCGTTGGCAGTTCTTGGTTTTGGCTTAATTAATTACCGCATTCCATTGGCTTTGGCCAACAAAGTCGTTTAGCCATTGGCTCTCGGTTTCGCTCGGTGCGCTCGGTGCGATCGGTGCGCTCGGTACGCTGTCGTCGCCCAAACGAAAGACTTAAGGCACAAACTCGCCTCGCTTTCCACTTCCTACTCGATAATCGATTGAGTTCGTACATGTCATTTGCAGCGCTTTTGTGGCATTGTTGACAGCACAAAACGATTCCAAATGAAAATGACATGATGTGCACGCCAAGATCGGGCTTAACCAGAGCACACGGCTATCTGCTATCGACTGCGTATAAGTCCGACTCGAGTGAGGCCTCATTGGCATGACAAATTGCGACCCATTAATCTTGACACGGACTTTCACTTTGCCCCAGCCCAGGCCCAGGCCCAGGCCAGGCTAAGGCCCAAAGCCCGTAGTTCACACACGGCCGGCCGAGATCTTCCAATGGAATGTTATGCGAATGTCAATCAGAGAAGCGTTGACAGGATGCTAAATACCAGGGCCAACACTGGAATTTAACAAAGCGAATATGGACCACTTTAAATTGAAGGAGCCCTTTAAGAAGAGTCCTTAGACTCCTTATATATTTCTTATATTATTCTAGAAAAACTCCTTGTATCTTTACCTTTTCTCATAGATATTATTATATAGTTCCCAAATATCTATAATATATTTTAAATTTATCTACCAGTTTACCAAAAATCCAACTAGGAATGCTAACAATGTTTTAAACTAATTTCTCGCAAACTATTTCTTCGAATGTAACGCCTTACTTAAAATGTACAATGTTTCTCTGGGAGCCAGCATAATTGGCAAATATATTGGCAGCATTTTGTAGCCAGCTCCGGCCATTGTGTTACCCATTTAAATTAACGATTCGAGATTTGATTCACGTGTAAACGATTAATCAAGTTTCAAGCGGAGACTCCGACTCCGACTCCAGCTGACTCTGCCCCAACCTCCTGCCTCATGCCACTCTTGCCTCCATCGCCATCGCCATCTCCGACTCCGACTCCAACTTCGTTTCCGTCTTCATCTCCATGGCCACATCTTGGCCAGCAGCCGCAGAGAGTGCCACTTGCTGCGTTGGGTTACCCAGCCGCGGGGTTGAGGAGCTGGCTAAATGGGTCAGTAAGGTGGAATTCGATTTTCGGCTTACAACGAACGCTTAGAGCCAAATTAAATATTGATAAAAAAAGATGTCATGGGGAGTTTTTATGGCAGAATTGAGATATTTTAGTTTCGGGCTAAATTGGCAGACCCATAGCAGTTGGGAATATTAAACGAGAAAAGAGGTGGCTCAAGGAGAGAGAAAGAGTTTCTACAAGGTGGCTTATAAAACCAGAAAAACTGATTACTTAGCTTTTTGTTTACTGCGAATAATTCTGCATAATTCTACAGCTAAAGTTCTTGGTGGCTTTTCTAAAAATATCCCTTCAATTATAACCAATCGCTGCAGATTACATTAAATATTGGATACAACTTGATTCGCAGCTGATTTATGATCGTTTAGCGACGACAGTGCTAAATGATCTTGGCTAAATTGATGTCTGAGTAATTCAGTAGTGAGATCTCGGCAAGCGGCATGGATCCACAGCCCCGATCCACGATCCCCGATCCACGATCCCCGATCCCCGATCCGTGTTGAGTATTCTGTCATTGAACTGCTCTGCGGTGCAGGAATCCACTCGAAGATCCATTTATCAGCGCGCAGTCAGGCATGAATGAATGTTCCCCGACTTTTCGCCAAGATCAGCGATCGAGAGCGAGAACCCGGCACAACGTTCGTTGAACTGCACTAAACCGATCGCCAGGCCATTTACACTGTTCGAGTGTTAATTTTTCAAGCCGGTTAGCTCTAGCAGATTACTGGCAATTTGAGTTGAATTTGATAGGAGCTGAGGGATAGCATCATGCAAATCACCTGGCTTCGCCGTAATCCGAGGTGATCAGGGATCTCGGCTAGAACATAAACATCAGGCTCTGCCAGATAAGTGATTACTAATTACCCATGTTCCTGATCGACTGAACATGAATAGTGTTGGAGAGATCATTGATATGCTGTGACATTACTACATATAGTTTATTGCTTAAGGGAATATTATTGAATATATTGATTTATATCAAGAGTTAATCGATAATTCTATAAATTTCATTCTTAAGTGTGTTCTACGTTGGCAGAACCATAAAGAGTATATTATTTAACGGAATAATACCTAATAAAACCTAACTAAGTTATAAAATCGAACCACTAATTTGTATTTATGAGGGTTTAGAGGAACTGATTTCAAACTCCAGCATTGTATGCTGAACATTTTATGCCTTCCCTAGAATACTCATAAAAACTCCATTGATTACTAACCGCATCATGAGCTGGATCGCGCTTTACACAACTATTTGCCTTGGTTTGGACTCGGACTCGGATTTCAGCATCCTCGCGTGAGACCGGACTGAATCATTCAACAACAATAGAGTGCACTCAGTGTTATATAAGCGCCGCACTGATAACTCATAAAAAATCCCAATAAATGAGAGGCGAAAAATCTTTAACACTGACCCACTTTCAAAAGTCGGTGAGTCAATAAAGAAACCGCACAAATAAAAGATATGCCCGCTAATACGCAGATTAAATAATCGGCCGAACGGTCTGGACGGCCGCCCATGAATCACCCGCACGCGGGATGGGGGTGTTTCTTTGGAGGAGTGACAATGTCTGGGAATGGCCGGAAAAGTGGTGGCCAGCAGGCGAAAAGCGTTCGGCGGCCCGACAATTTATGGCCAAGTGTTTGCGGCTATTTGTTTGGCAGCCAGCCTGGAGGGTCGAGGTCGCCGTCGTAGTCATCGTAGTCGTCGTCGTTGTGGCCATAAACATTTGTGCACTTATCAATTTGTGAGCGGGCGCGTTCGCAATCAGCTGTTCAAACGAAAGACTTAAGGCACAAACTTGTCCGTCATAAATCTCTCTTCGGCTACAGCTCTCTCTTCCGCCGCTCTTTGCGCTGGCACTGCTTCTCTTCTCTGAAGCGAAGACACCTGGCGCAGTTTTATGCGCTGGCCAAGGCTTTGCCGGCCGCAGTTTGGCTTAAACAGCGCTCGAGTGCGGTTCAGATCGGTTTCCGACTCGGATTCGGTTTCGATTTCGATTTCGCGCTTCGCCCAGCTTCATTCTTGGTCCACGGCTAAGATAAATAAGAAACCCAGAAGAAATTCAGAAAAGGTGCCTAATTTTTTTGTAACACACACTCAAAACGTGGTGGTGTGCCCCCGGCTAGAAACCTAACGAAAATGTTTAGGAAACAAAAAAAGTAGTAGTAGTTGTAACCAAAACCGAAACCAAAACCGAAACCCCTAGACATTTCAATCAATCAAATAGACGCAAAACCTAATCGAAATTGTTAATCGAAAATTACACAAAATGGAAGAAACTGTTAAGACACAAAAGCCGAGAGCCACAATCATGAGCCCGTCAAAAGTGAGAGTTTTCCACGCCTGTGCCGCGGCTGTGTGTGGTGTGTGTGGTGTGTGTGCCCCGTGTTTGGGGCAATTTTGCGTAGTTTCTTCATCTCGAGCTGCCTCTTCTCGATGGCTAAACAAACTTGCGACTCAATCACGACTAATTGCGCATGCGAGGCCGCTTTGTGCGTATTTAAAGCGCCGCCTGGCCGCCAGACCGCCTCGCCTCGTACCCCGTACACCGCACCCCTTACCCCGTACTACATATATTACAAAACCGGAGCTCGGCGGCTCCTTAATATGCGTGTCACGTTGTCGGCCATCAAGTTCAAATTGCATTCGCTGTCAACGCATTGCAGCAGTAGAAGCAGCAACAGCAGCAGCAGCAGCAACTCTGCTGCTTGCGGCGGCACGCGTTGAAATTTTGAAATTAACACCCAGAGGGGCAGCAGGGGGCAGGGGGACAGGTGCAACTGGAGCACTCTAGCTGCTAATTAAGAAATAAAGAGTTATCAGCTGGCAAGGTAATCCCGCTCCTGCTGCTGCAGGATAAGAGTCTCTGGGGGAATGACCCCTGGGCCGCCAGTCGATGGCTTTTTGGCAGGCGACATGAGCACTAATTAGTCGCTGCAAATGCTAAATGCAATCGCAGCTCGGCTAGCCGCCACTTGCTGTTGGGCAGCGCAAAAACCCACAAAAACTAAAAACTAAAAAAAGAAGGAACAGCGAAAAACGCTTCGACTTCAGCTGCAAATGCAAAGTGAGTTAATGCCGCGCCAGCCAGTTTTTCCTGCTCCCGACACTGTCAAATGCCAACTTTTGCGGGCTGGGCGACTTGCGACTCGCGACTCGCGACTTGCTCGTGGGGCATTTAACTGCCAAGCTAATGCACTCACTCACAGATACTCTCACACACACAGCTGCGCCGGACAGGGATCTAATACAAGTGCAGTTAATTAATTTCTTTGTTGTTCTCTACGGTAAATCATGCCGTGTGTTGGTGTCGGCTCTTTGCCTGAATTTCCGCACACACAGAACGATGGGCACTCGGGGAAAATTGAGAAAATTCGGAAAATCTATTTGAAATATTCCGCCTTAAACTCAAAGTGAAATTGTAAAAGTGTCAGCCAAAAAAAAAAGTGAAATAAAAGAAGTTATAGAGTGGATATTAATGGTTCTCATAGACTTTCCCAGGGGCCTTGGTTTCCATGAAACCTTAAATAATTTACAAAATTTCCTGCCCATTTTATTGCCATAAATTGTGGATCTTTATTTTGTGTCAAACAAAATGCAAATGTTTCTGAAAGATATTTATTTCTGTTGTGGAAAATTAGGAAATTAAAGCTTCTAAGATTATGCCTTTTATGAAAATATAAAACTATAAAAAAAAATATCATTATTTCAAGGTTTTTTTAGTGAGTGAATTTTAAATAAGTAAATTTTGAGCATGCCTTTTCTATGAAGTATTTTGATGAACTTTTTTAACACAAAGTTAATAGGCTATTCAGTTTATATATAATTCCTTTAACTAACAAGAAATTCTTTCTTATAAAGAGCTTCTGCTTAATTTTTCCATGTGCATTGATGGCATAAGAGCTGGGATCAGAACTCTGCCCACTTTCCACTGTTTATTGAGGAGTTTTCCACTGGGTGAGCTGGTGCCGCGAATTTTCCGCCACGGCCTCCGCTGCCACGTCTTTGACTTTGTCTTTTGTTGCAGCTACTTGAACTGCATTTGCATATAAATTAGTTTTGATAGCGCTCCATGGGTCCCCAGCAGCCGAGGCAGCAGCAGTTTGATGTTTGTTCTTCGAATGCGTTGCGAAGAATCAACTTGCAGCTTGGAACTTGCAGCGTGCAACGTGCAACTTGCAACAGGCAACTGGCGGCTAACGGTATTCATTAAGTGAAGTACAGCAAAAGTGGGAGAGGGGTAAATGGGAAGAAATCAAGCGATAAGTCGCCAATAAAAATTGGCAGCACTTTGGCACAATTAAGGCAAGGGGCTGGCAACAAAAGACCTGGCCTACCTGGCCTACCTGGCCTACCTGGCCTGGCCAGCAGCTAACTGGCCAACTGGCTCCGCCACTGTCCCAGGCACTGGCTCTGCACCAGTTAATTGTTGGCCGTTGACAACTTCCACTCGTCGTCGTCGCCGTCGTCGTGCCACAAGGAAGCATACCATTAGGCCGCAAAGAAGTGCAAATTCACATTTAATGAGCCACTGGCAGCGGGGCAGCGGGCAGAGAGGCAGGTGAAAGGGGGCAGGAAGCTGCGGTCTGAGGCATCTGAAAGTGATTCTTGCGGTGCCACGTCCATCCAGCCGTCCAGCCATCCAGCCATCCAGCCGTCCAGCCTTCTTAGCGGTTGCTAATGCCTTTGCCACAGGGAAAAGATAAACAAAGGAAATAAGTGGTAGATTGCAAAATTATTACCATGAAGAAAAATTAATAATGTACAAATTATTTATTTATTGAAAGAGGTACAAGAGCATTTTTTTCACAGTTTGAAATTTATATACAATCATTTACATATTTAACAAAAGCTATTAAGGCACTTAAGAAATATAAAGAAATGTTTAAGCTATGCTCTAAAGTTCTTTAAGATTTTTCTTAGCTTTTCACATCTTCTATCTTTAAGATTTTTCCCAGAGGAGATTCCTATTTTTCCAGCTTAATATTATACCTTTTCTTTAATTACCTTCTTAAATACTTCTCTTGAAATTTAGTTAACAATGTTGAATAATTATCGACAGGCCTGCCTCGTCTCTTGTTTTATTGCCTCTAACTTTTTCTCAAGTCAATCAAATTTGTGTTTAGTGCACATTTGATTCAGATTTATGGCCCCAAGTGGGAGAAACCTCAATTTGTTTGGCCAATTACTGGCGCGCTAATGTTCCTCCTCTCGCCCAGTTAAGCATCTTTAAGTTTAAAGACCGTCCGGCCCGTGGAGGCAGCAGCTCCCTCCCCCGGAATTGTCGCTTTCGAATCGCGGAGATCCGAAATTATAAACACGAAACATTAATTCGATAAATCGTCGTCGCTTTCAACTGTCACTTTTGAGTGGTCCGTGGCCGTGGCTGTGGCTGCGGCTGTGAAATGCAATTTCCATTTCCATATCGCCTCATAGCTCGAGATAGCCATCAATTTTTGGCCTTTACTGCCTTGGTCTGGGCCTGGCCAACCTGGCAGTTACCAACCTGTGCGGGGTCTCCCCTGATATACATCAATTTTTGGCAAAATCAGTGGCGGCTACCAGCGGATCGAATGCAAATAGGGCCAGAGCTTGGCCTAATCACACGGCTGGGACTGGGACTGGGAATGGTTCGGGGTTCGGGGGCTTTTTGCATAAATTTTGGCCAAGAGTGTAGCCGTAAATCGGTGCTGGGCTCTATGCTGGGCATGTGATTTCTAATTCGATCGTTGGCCCATTTCCATTAACAGCTCTACTTCTGTTTCTCTGTTTTGCAGCCCACGAACTCCCACGTCTGCGAGGTGGTGAGAAAATAAAAAGAAATCAACCCAAACCCAAACAGCAAAAGTGAAAAACAATAAAGGCCGAGGAAAATCGCGGTGCAATAAAACAAATACAAAAAGCCTAACTAAATCACAGCGATATAAATATCTTCAGTTCGAGCCGCAGCCATAAACAGACAACAAATAAAGCCCCAGAGGAAAGGTCCCATCCTCAATTAATTAATTGTGCTGCTTTCGTTGCATTTGTTGCCTCGCCTCGAAAACAAAACAAAACAAAAACTGGCTCACAAATACTCACACAAGATTTAACGGCCCCATCGCAGTGAAATGCAAATCAATTAAACGCAATATTATCATTATAAAAAAAGAAAGAAAGAAAAATACCAAAACCCGAAATCGAAAAGAAATGCTTGCTACAATTTGATTTTGCCATTAGCCGAGGATTTAATGTGCTTTATTAACCATGAAAACTATGGAAAGTCCGTGAAAAATAATTAACAAAAATTCCTCCCGAGGTGTGCGTGCAATACCGAAAAAAAGTTTATAATTGGAAAATCTTAAATCGAAAAAGAAGCCAAGTGACCAAAATGGCAAAGAGTGAAAATCAAAGTTAATAATCCATCCAAAGTAAGCCGTTCTAAATAGTTAGACAGACTCTTTAAACCAGCCAGAAGTTTAACGATTTACGCCAGATAGCACAACAGAAACAGAACTGAAAGTCCAGAGTAAGTCCCAGTATATATTCTTTTATTGCTTATTGCTAAGCTTTCACCTGCCGTCGAGTTTATGACCTGCAACTAATATGTATATTATTAAGAAATCTTTAAAAATGACTGAAGACATGTCGATAGCTGGATTAATAGCGGAGATCGCCTCCAAGATGATTCTACTTACGGTTCTCAGTCCGGACTAATACTTTAATGACCAGTTTGGGGACTTAATTGGGGAATCGGCCGTTAGGTTTAGGCCTTAAGAATTTCCTGGCTCTACCCATTTACAGCGAAATTAACATCAGCATTTGTTTTATAATCCCAGCCCCTTGAAAATTGTTTGGCACCTGTGGGTAATAATTTCCCCGACTAATTTGATGACTGCGCTTAATTTGCCCAGCCATTCTAATTTCGCAATAGTTGCCACATCAAAATCTTGGCCATAAATCAGAGGCCCGGCCATTATCCGGCTCGTGGTATTATAAAACCCCGCCGAGGCCCAAGTGGCAGCTCCGTCTGGGGTTGTGTCAACGGCGTTTCGGTCGTTTTATTAGCGAAAGTCATCGAGCAGAATAATTGTTGTTCCCCCAATTCCTACGGTATTCCAACATAGCCATCCTATATATGCATGTACAGTATATATAGTATATAGTGCCAGTGCCAGGCGGCAATCAATGCGCGCGCTCATAAAGCGCAATTCACTTGCGCGTAAAACAAAATTTGTCCTCTTACTCTTAACCAATTTCGGTGGCACTGGCTCTGGCTCTGGCTATGGCTATGGCTATGGCTCTGGGCCTTTCGGCTTGGCAGCCAGCAAACTGTGACCATCTCGGCGGAGCGTCGGCGCGGCAGCTGCTTCCAGCCAAGTTATATAATTTACCGAAGCCATTATTCCATTTGTACAACTTCAGGCGCAAAATTATTTAAATGCGTCAAAAGTTTCTGTCGTCGCTCTGGGAAATTGTGAAATTATATCTGCGCGATAGTTTAATTTCTGATTATTACGGCGATTGGGAAAGACCTTGGCTCGTCGGCCAGTTATACAATAAAAGTGCAGTGGCCTTAGGCCGCAGTTTGGCTAAATTGGTGGTCTCCAATGGGTGTTTTGCTCAAGAAAATCCCAGATGAAAAAAGTCTAGTATAGAGTGCACAAATGTATTTAGATTTTATTGTATTAATAAAGTAATAGGTGGGTCTTAAACTCATGTTATATTTAACTATAGCAAATAAATGACTCTGTTATTATATTACAGAATTTGTAAATATTTTCCCAGCACATAATTGATGGTTTCTGGGCTTTTAATTTCCATAATTCATGCCTGATGCACTTCAGAACGTAAGGTATATAAGGCAGTCGTCCCAGAGCCTAAATGATTAATGCATTATTCAAGAGCTGACAAAGAAGTTCCCAGGCAAACAATGACAATGAGTTCCATCTGGCTTTAATGGCCTAAACGGGGTCAACTGTGGTGTAACTTTATTCCTGGCAATAGCCTGGGACTCCATTATTAGTCGAAATTTAGGTGTCATTCTATGTCAATCAATAAATGAGAACCATATCCAGATCTTGCCATGAATGAGAGCTCTATTAAAGCATAGTATGCGTAAGATTTGCCCCGATTAAAGGCCATTAGGCCGAGTTTATGACATCAACACAGATTCACCATTTACAGCTACAAGCCGCAATTAAAGTCTAGACGCGAATGCAATCGTCGAATTAATCATTGGCCAACTGAAAGGCGAGTGAATGAATGCATGAATGAGTGAGTGACTGAATGAATTAACGAACGGAACGGTCTGTGATTATGAATGGCAAACATCCAGCGGCAGATATGTAATTATTTCTGCATTAATTGCGGACACACTGAGCCATTAACATTAACGCTCTTGACACTCTTCGCCGGCCGGCAGATCTAGTTTAAATGAGTCTCCATGAGAGTCTGAGGTGTGAATCGGTCCAATTGACGTGGCTGGAACTCTGGCACTCCTTGAGAGCGTGAAATACCCTTGGGCAACCTGGAAACCATTCTATTTCGCCACTTTTCTTTTCTTTTGCAACTTTCTGCTCGGCTCATCTGCCTGGGGAGGCACTCGAGTTGTCAGCACAAAAAGAGGGACAAGTGAATGCTGATTGACCCACTGGATACGGGTAAGGGTCTACACAGAACCGAAATAATGTTCATTTCTATTGGAAACCATAAGTGAATAGTTTAGTTAAGCTAAAGATATGAATTGGTCATTAATAGAAGAGATAATGTATGAGTTCTTATCAGTTTCTTTTATATCTCGGGGATATATCACTTAACTCCAAATATTAGCTTAATAAAAAGCGTCAGAAAATACTGTTAAATTCTCAAACTCCCTTCTATTTCAGTTAAGTTATAGACTTTACCTCCAGGTATCCAGGTAATTTTCTCCAAGTGCCTGGATGGCCAACTCCGCTCCGGGGCGTGCTCCAAGTGACGCGACTGGGCAACGTGCATTTCATGCAAATTAACGATAAGACCCAGCCTTTCCGATCCCTTCGCCTGCCATCATTAGGGACACTGACTACACTGCGAGCTCTTTTCACTTTCAATCTGTCAAATTGTCACACACCGAGCTGGGCTGAGCTGGGCTGAGCCGGGCTGAACTGAAAAGTGATTGCGATTGCACGACTACGGCTCGAATTCGCTGGCCTGGTATTTATTTCTGTGGGCCGAAAGTGTTACGAGGAGAGACTGTTACTTTTCAACTCCGATCGGGGCCCTCATTTGCGGCCAATTCGGATCGTTACGGTTACGCACGTGTTGCGGTAACTTCCTCAAGGGACTTGGGCCATGATCGTGCCCGAAATGGGGTCTTTCAATTTACCAATCCGCCGCAGCGACCGTTATGAAATCGAAAATGAAGCTATTTAGAATAGAGCTGTAGATGGGGAGAAAATCTCCATCAAAGTGGAAATGAAAACCAAAATTAATTATGCCGAGGAGAGGAAAATAAATTACGAGAAGTCACTTTAGAACCTAGCCCGACCTCAAAAGCTGCAGCGTCATGCGGCTTGAGCCTGGCCAAGACAAAGTAAATATTTGGACAATGGAAGACAAAGCAGGGCCAAGTCGGGCTCCCGCCCCTTTTGTGGCTCCGAAGGGGGGGAAAACCCACAAAGGCCAGGCGAAAACAAAGACGAAGAAAGGAGGGAAAACAAACAAACCAACAAACAAACCAACAAACAACAATAACACCTGGGGGCCCTCTCAACTGGGATCAGTCAGAGGTGCAAGTGCAGCGCAGACGCAGCCACAGGTTGCATAGCACTTGACCATGCCCACTGGTGACTGGCCACCGACCACTGACCACTGACCACCGGGCATTGGCCATTGGCCATTGGCCATTAGCCGCGTGAGGTTAATAAACCAGGGGAGCCGAGCCCGCTCCGGCTGTGATTTATGCTCGTGGCCCAGTCTCGGACACTTAACAGGTGGGAAACGTGTTGCTTTTATTTCGGAGCGACCGAAGTGGATGCTTTGCCTATGCTTTGCCTATTGGCGCGCATCCAGAGGATGCACGGATCCATGGGTCCACATGGCGTATGCGTAATGCGAGCCAGCAAAGGCGCAATTAATTAACGCTCGCCGCTTGACTTGATGTGTTCAATCAGCAAAAAACAGGCGCCAGAGTGCCACAGTCGCTCCATAAAGTCTGCTGACGGGTGAAAATAAAGGAAAGTAAAAGAAAGGAGTAATCAACATCCTGTAAGACCGACTTAAAAATTGGAAAGAAAAGCATATTTTATAAATTAATGAGAATGTGTGTTGACAGGCTGTAAACAGAGATGCTCCATGTCTCATAAAACATTTCAACTTTAACTATATTTTTAGTTGGTAATAAAACTGGCTTTGTCTGGAATCTTTTCTCATGGAAAACCATTGTTTCTATAAACTTTTATCGGGCATATTCCACAATAGTGACTCTTGGAAATAATTTACTGCCAAAGAACATTTTCCGTATCGCGCAGAACGGTTTCTGGCCATTAATCCCTATATCAAATGTCTGTCATTTATCAAGCTGAACCACACGGGCTCCATATTTCCCAGGTTATAACGAGATTTTAAACACTTCTTTCAATTTACTGCGCTGCTACTGCTTCCGCTCTCTGCGAGTCGCGTCGAGTCGAGTCGAGTCGTCGTCCGCTGGCTCTTTACTGATTTTCACAGTGATAAGCGACCGGCTCAGGTGCAACGACTTTTCCCCCTCACTGTGGCAGATGCCACGATGATATTATTCCCTTATTCCGTGCCAGGTTCTTCCGCAGCATCGAGTGAGTGACTGCCTCCAGGTATGGATGGATTTCACATGGCCGGGCCACTCAAAAATTGTGTTTGCGTTACGCGCAGTGATTATAACAAGCTCTCTGCCCCGTGCCTTGAGCCCCTGTGCCTCCGTGTCCCCTCCTCACTCTTAGAGCCTCTTTGGCCATCTCAAAAGACGCCGCCAGCTCAGCTTCAGCTGGAGAAACCCCTCCTTCCGCTGCGAGGAAATCCCTTCTGCACAGAGGGAAAAAGAGATCTACTTCTTCCTCACTGATACTAAATATATACTAGATACTACTATGATTTATTACACCTTTTTTAGAAATATGTCTCAATAGATATTCCGTAGATTCCGCACTCTTTTACCTTTATTACTCTTCCCTATCTTTGTTTATAAAAATGTTTCATAAGAAATTAATAGAAGACTCTACCCCAAATTCTTTGCCGTGCATCATATGGCTGCGTGTCCCGTCGCTCGTGGCTTGTGTGATCCAGTTGTTTATCTTTTTCATTAGCCTGGGCGGCCTGTCATCTGTGCCGTCGCCTGTCGATCGCCAGCCGATTGACAAAACGCCTACCGGGCAGCCTCCACCTCCTCGGGGGCTGATACCTGATGCTGCAGCTGGAGCTGGAGCTGGAGCTGATGCCGATGCCCTCAGATCCAGACTCGGTCTCAGTTCCTGTCCCATTCCACTCAGTGCTCTTAACTAAACGGGCTGAGACTTTCCTCACTTTACAGCACGCCAACTGCGGCGGCAAAGGGCCGGGGCAGGGGGAAGTTAAGTGACTGACGCAAATTGCGCAATTGTTATTACAATTACTCTCTTCCACTAAGTTGGCTGCTGCTGCTGCAGGCCCGGCTCTAAGTTGAGCTCAGCCCAGAGTTCAGTTGGGATGAGCGGAGCTACTAAGCACGTACTTGCAGGGAGAGAAAAAGGGGGTTAGTTTGTTAATTGTGGAGTTCTTGAGCTAGGTTTTACAGATTAAAAAGCTTAAGATAAATACTAAAATTTAAGAGAAATAATTAATATTATATAAAAACAATTAACATGAAAAACAAGGTATGAGCGCTTTATCCAGATTTTTATCTTTGACAATACTTTTTGTTTGCATTAAGAATGTTTCTTTCTAGACAAAGTAAGATCAAGTAAAGTAAATTGAAAAATTCTTTTATATTCCTATTTATTCTCTACTTTAGTTTCACTATCTTTTATGTTGTTTCTGGGCTTAAATAAATAATACAAAAGTGAAAGTGAAGCCCAGAAGCAGAACATTCCTTTCTCTAAGAAACTTTTCACGCTTCAGTGCTGATTTGGGCAAAAGAAGGCTAATTAAACTTTTATTGTCAGCCATGAAAGATTCTTTTCGGCAATTAA
This sequence comes from Drosophila pectinifera, assembly GCA_008042775.1. Classification (NCBI taxonomy): domain Eukaryota; kingdom Metazoa; phylum Arthropoda; class Insecta; order Diptera; family Drosophilidae; genus Drosophila; species Drosophila pectinifera. The sequence goes on from VNKC01000441.1 coordinate 25,846, forward strand.
TTGAACTCCAAACAATTTCTGGCAGTGATCATCGCAGTTTGGGTAACATTTTTCTAATACCGAGTAGTTATTTGTTGTTGTTTGCTGGAAAATTATTTGGCCCTCGGCCGGATTTGAGTCTCTGCTTCTGTCTGTCTCGACTGTCCGTCTGTCTGGGCCCGAGTCGATGTCGAAGTCGATGTCTGGTGATTTGACTGTTTGTCAGTCTGGAGGTTCTGGTAGTGGCTACCCGTCTTTGGCTCGTTTTGGCCTTCTAAAGATAGTCATTAGCACGAGAGATTGGCTGCTGCTACTTGGGCATTTTTTCCCCAGCTCCAGCTTCAGCTTCAGCTTTAGTCTCAGCTTCTGCTTCTGTTTTGGGGCGTTTAAACGGGGTAATTACGTTTCGGGTATTTTTCGAGCAGCTAGCGAAAAAAAAGCGACTGCAGAAAGAGTGGAAAAAGCGAGCTGCCACCGCTTTCGTTGAGGAAATGAAAACGTAACGAAATCGATTTCCAACGGTTCATGCGCCGAATGGATCGCTATATAGCCATATAGCCATATAGCCACATGGCCTTAAAGCCGGCGTGTGGCAGGGGCAAGCACATCTTTACCCCCGCTCCCGCTCCCTGTTGGAAATAGAGTTATTAGGAGTGAACGTTAGCGTTACGTTTGCCCTAGCCTTTGCCTTTGCCTTTGCGTTTCTGGCCGTCTGGAGAGGCCATTGAGTAGTCTGTAGCTATAGCCAGACAGTCCGTCCGTCGGTCGGTCGGATGGTCAATTCATGAATCGATTCGAGAGGCTCATAGAGAACACGGCACGAAATCGGCCACGAAGTGGGCAAAATGTTCGGGGCCAGAGCTGAAATTAATCTTGGGGCACATGTTCATCCGCAACAGCAACTGCTACATCCACAGCCGCAGCAGCAGCCACATCCACATCCACATCCACATCCACATCAACATCAATATCAATTTCGGTTTCAATCAACATGGACATGAAGCGTTTTCCGAGCCAATGATGTGCACAAAGTATTTGGTATCAGATTGCATTTGAACGTTTTGTAATTATAATCAACATTAAGATGATTAGGCGATAAACGGGATTTTTATGGGGTCTACTTTGAGCTCATCTCATGTAAGATGTATATATGATGTTCCTCGGATCGGTATTGATTGGGAGAATGCATTTTAAGGTGAATATCAATGAGTATTTGATTGCAGATAATGTGAGTCGAAAGCGGGCTGCCATGATGGGAATGAAATGAGTACAAGTGCCTCAAGTAGTAAATCATTACAAGTACTTCTTTTACAAAATATCTGAAAGTAAGCTTTGTAATCTTTATTTTTTTTAGCCTGTATGACTAGTTTAATCGAGATCTTAAGTTCTTATGACATAGATTAATCAGTCTGCGAGCTTCAAACACTTTCTCCTCCTCCATAAACAAGTTCCTTGATCTCGGCTTCTGCGAATTGCATAATACTCCCAAGTGTCGCACATTTACTCCCAGCCCGCCTCCTAAAGTGTTGTCAGCACATCCGCGAGAGCCACGACTCCTGCCACATTTCCTTGCCACATTGCCCCCACTATCATCATCATCATCATCATCATCATCGTCGCCGTCGTCGTCGTGGTCATATACGGCAATCATCGTGATGATGACGAGATCTGGTGATTACGATCTTGGTCCGGCTAATGCCGCCATCTCGTGAGTGTGGGTTGTCTGGTGGGTGGGCCAGCTCCAGCACCAGTTCGGGCACCAGTTCAGGCACCACCAGGAGTACCCAGCTCCAGCTCTAGACCTCTCTGCATGACCGCTTATAGTTAGATATTCCGCAGTTAGCCCACTAATTACAGCCGGGCACATTCCGCCCGACATTCTCGACAGCATAAAACATAGCTCGGACCAGAGCGGCGCGGCTCGGCACAATAAAAAAATATACGACTCTCTAACAACCGACTTCTCGTGGCCATACCCGATACTGATTATTATTATTCCCCGTGCAATCCATTGCAGACATGCGCCCGGCACGTTACCGATGAAGCAAGCCACTTTAATCAGACCCAGACACAGACCCAGGTGAGTTGACAAGGGACGCGGATGGGGATGCGGCTGAAACCAGCGATGTGTGCTACCAGTTTAGGTTACAAACTATAAAGGCAAACATCTAATTTGGCCAGCAATGGATTGGCTAAACTTTAATTAAATTTGTAGAAGAGCAACAAAGCAACAAAAAGCCAAACAGAAAGAAGCGGCAACGATTCCGCTTTGATGAGCTGCACTGGAGGATGGCATGGGATGGGTTGGGTTGGGCTGGGCATGGCATCGTATCGCCATCGCCATCGCCATCTCCATCGCTCCATCGTTGCCTGAGCTGCACTTGCTTTTGGGACAAGAAATTATTAATTGTAGCATGTGTCGTCTGACGTCGTGCGATCGCAATACATTTTTTCCAGCCTTGTTCGACAATAAAACAAGACGGCAGCCGCGAAAAAAACTGATTATGAAGCAAAAGTGAAAAGTTGTAATTAAACCAGTCACTGACTGCACAGCAGCAGCAGCAGAAGCGGCAGCAGGAGCAACACAAAAACAAACTGCAGCGACAACGGCAACATCTGCAACAGCAACAGCAACAGCAACATCTGCAGCAGCAATCATAAAGAGTAGAAATCGTTGCCTGACTTGGGCTTTAGTTTTTCAACCATTTTTTGTTGCGACAAGTGCGCTTAATTAGTGGGGGTTTAGCCACCGGGACACGGGAACACGGCGGCTCTAAGGTTCTGGGGTTCTGCCGTTCTGGGTAGCTGGTGGCTGGTGTATGGTGGATGGGTTCCGGCAGGCGAAACAAGACTAATGTCCGAAAACTGTCATGCCGTTCCCTTGCAGAAGAAGCACAGCAGCAGCAGCAGAAGCGGCAGCGGCAGCCTCCAAGATGTGTCCCAAACGGCATTGGCTAGTCAACAAAGCAACGGGAGCCGGATCAGGAGGCTCAGTGCGCGCCAGAGGAGCGGCAGCTAGGAGCCGGCGCAGTCTAGACCAAATAGTAGAAGTATTAGTAGCCTTAATCTTAGTCAATTGCCTGGCCACGACGGCAGCGGCGCTGATCACACCGCCCGACAGTCTCGAGTCGCTGTCCCTCGGCTCCTATACCTCGGCGGACTCCTCTGCTCCTGACTCCTCGGAGGATGACGTGACCGGCTTCTACCGTAGCCCCCACCGCCTGGAGGGCTATCCCCAGATGCAGCAGCTCCACCAGCAGCAGCAGCAGCGCGGCCAAAACTTCAAGATCAGCCCCAAGCCGTGCTCCTTCGGTCGCGTGGAGGGCACCTGCATGTTCGTGTGGGAGTGCATCAAGTCCGAGGGCCGGCACGTGGGCATGTGCGTGGACTCGTTCATGTTCGGTTCCTGCTGCACGCACAACTACACCGACAACATTGTCCTGCCGCAGACGGCCTTCTCCTACACGAGGCCCACCAAGCCGCTCACCCTGCGTCCGCGTCCGCCGGCGCCCTACAAGCCCATGATCAGGTGAGCCATCCCATAGCTCTTTATGTCACCAATTAACACTAATATTAGCTTAGCAGGACTGAGGCTATTATACCCTTCGCTTACTTACATCTCCTCCCCTCTTATCCATTCCACAGCGGCATGACCACCATAGAGCGTCCCCATGGCGCTGGCACCATCGTGATTCGTCCTTCGGGCCCGCACCACCAGGGCACTCTGGCCCGCCCGCATCCGCCGCCCTACCAGAGCAAGCCCACCACCGCCTCCGACCTGCAGAGCTCAGGCTCGCATCCCAGCTCCAGCTCCAGCTCCAGTTCCGGCTCCAGTTCGAGTCCCAGTAAGTGGGCCCGGCGCCCCCGCCCAGCGGTGGTGCATTGTTAGCATAATTTGTAACAAATAAATACCATGCGCAGATAGCATTTGGCATACATCGACCCAGCAGCAGCAGCAGCACCAGCAGCAGCATCAGCAGAACCACTGGCAGATGACCACCGAGCCGAGCTTTATTACCAAGCCGCGACCCACCGGCTGGACCAAGCCCGGCATCGTCAATTTGCCAATGCCCGCGCGACCCTCGAAGCCGTCGAAGCCCACAAAGAAACCGATTGTCTACGAGCGGCCACCGCCTCCACCTCCGCCCTCTGCCTCGACGACATCGACGACGTCGCTGATTTGGCCCGGCCAGACGCAGCAGCCGCATCGCCCCACAAGGCCTCAGGTATGTAAATACGAGTCTGCTTCGGGTCCAGGTCCAGGTTCAGGTTCAGGTTTGGGTTCTGGGTCCGAGTCTGGGTGATGCATTGATGTCGAAAGCGAAACAAACGAGCCACGAGGTCATTTACTCCTCGCACGGCGAGCGGGAGCGGGAGCGGGACTGGGACTGGGACTGGGCCCCCATAATGGCAGGCCACAGCCTTGGGGGACATTTTATTGTTTGCACAATGCGGAGCCGGAGCCAAAAGTTGATGTAAGATTCGCCTGCCTGCCAGAGAGCCAGCCTGACAATGACGAGGCCACGGCCGCTCTCAGGGGTGTGTGTGGAATCCACAACTCTTCCAGGAAAGGGTACCTCGAGCGGAGCGAGCCTCTTGCCAGGAAACTATTTAGCTTACCTTCCAAGGAAATGTAAATGGGAGCTGCCTTAGAGTAAACACTGGAACATAAAGACTTCTAACACATATTACAGAAGAAGCTGGTGTCTATAATGATGCAAGAAGGATCTTCTACTTTAACCCATGGTTAGGGCATCCAGACTTCGTCCAGACATCCCAGCAAACATCCCACTTAATGCAGATTTAGCGTCGAAATGAAAAATTGATTCTTTGCGTGGAAAGGGAATGGGAATGGTAATCGGGTTGGCAATGAGGAGGAGCAGCAGCGGGAGCAGGAGCGGGAATGGAGAATGATTTGCCGCCGCCCGAGCTTGGCCAAGTATTTTAGCATAATGTTTACCACTTTGGCCTGCCTTGCAGCTGTCGCCGGGCACATCATTAGCCGCATCCTCGTCGGCGGTGTGGCCATCAACATCCACTTCCACTTCGACGACATCCACATCCACAACAACGACAACAACCACTCGACGGACAACCACACCGGCCACAACTACGACGACGAGGCGAACACCGGCCAGCAAGCCCACAAGGCCCTACCAGCGGCCCACCACGGCGATATCCAGCTCCTCCAGTTCGAGCTCCACCTCTAGCTCCGCCACAACAACCACTGCCCATCCGAGCAAGACACCCACCACGATCGGAAGCAGCAGCAGCAGCGGTGGCATCGTCACCAGCAGCAGCAGCCAGCGGCCCACGCATCGTCCGCCAGGCCTGGCCACCTCGGGCATCGAGACCAACGAGATAACGGACTCCTCCAGCCCCGATTCCGGGGCGCTGGGCCATGTCAAGACCATTTCGGCAGCGCGCAGCGGTAAGTGTCACGCCCCTACACTCAGAAAATGTTCTATACTTTAGTTTAGGTTTAATTATGTCTTTAAAAGAAGCCATAGGGATTGAATACCAATTCGCCAAGTGTCTAAAAGTATTTTTAACTTTTCAATTTTTAGAGTAATACATTTTGTTGGATACTTATTGAAATAATTTGAAGTGATTTTAAATATACAGATACATTTTTTATCCTTTACTCCTGCTTCATCAATATTTTGATAAAAGTTCTGTTCCAAAAAGAAGCATTTGCGATTTAGTTCTGTGTATTTGCCAGCTAGTTAAACTACAATTAACTTTTGGTTATTTTGGTTATTTTAAAGGGGTTTTCAAATATTTATCTAGGAAATTCCTTTTATGTTATTAAGAATACAGGTACTATTCCATGTTTAAGACCAATTCAATAGATATCTGTATCGGCACTCCAGTTAAGGGGATAGCCCCATAAAATTCGATTTAGCAAGCTCAGGAATAGAGGAATATCCGATATGCCATTCCGAGCATCTAACTTAACAATGCCATTTGTTATTGCCGCAATTGCAGAGTGTGGAGTGCCGACGCTGGCGCGGCCCGAGACACGGATCGTGGGCGGCAAGAGCGCGGCCTTCGGTCGTTGGCCCTGGCAGGTGTCGGTGCGGCGCACCTCCTTCTTCGGCTTCTCCAGCACCCACCGCTGCGGTGGCGCTTTGATCAACGAGAACTGGATAGCCACCGCCGGACACTGCGTGGACGAGTGAGTGGATCAGCCCAGCCGAGAAACCCGACCACATCCAGCTAATCTGTGATCCCCTCTCTTCTCCATCCATCCACAGCCTGCTCATCTCGCAGATACGCATCCGCGTGGGCGAGTACGACTTCTCGCATGTGCAGGAGCAGCTGCCCTACATCGAGCGCGGCGTGGCCAATAAGGTGGTGCATCCCAAGTACAGCTTCCTCACGTACGAGTACGACCTGGCGCTGGTCAAGCTGGAGCAGCCGCTCGAATTCGCGCCGCATGTCAGTCCCATTTGCCTGCCCGAGACGGAGAGCCTTCTAATTGGCATGAACGCCACGGTCACTGGCTGGGGTCGTCTCAGCGAGGGCGGCACCCTGCCCTCCGTCCTCCAAGAGGTGAGTACTCCGCACCAGCTCCTTTCCAGCTCAAAACTCCAGCGACAATGAAAACCACAGCGAATCGAGCAAAGGGAGTGGGAGATTCTGTGGAGTTGGCATCTAGGAGTTGTCGGAGAAGAGCAAAGGATGGGAATTTAAAACCTTAGAAAGGGGGATGGATTTTTACTCAAACCCCTTGATCTGATCCAATTAATTATCTTCCCCAATCAGGTCTCCGTGCCGATTGTGAGTAACGACAACTGCAAGTCGATGTTCATGCGCGCAGGTCGTCAGGAATTCATCCCGGACATATTCCTTTGTGCGGGCTACGAGACGGGAGGACAAGACTCCTGTCAAGGCGATTCAGGAGGGCCACTTCAGGTAAGACCCACACTAGAAGCACCATTAGAAGCAGGCTAAACCCAAAATGATTGCAGGCCAAATCCCAGGACGGTCGCTTCTTCCTGGCCGGGATCATCTCCTGGGGCATTGGCTGTGCCGAGGCCAACCTGCCTGGGGTCTGCACGCGCATCTCCAAGTTCACGCCCTGGATACTGGAACATGTCAGATGATGACCATCCCGACGGACACAATGAAGATGTGGATGATGATGGCAGCCCGACATTTGTTATTGTTTTAATTTATCAGTTGTATCTTTAAGTCTTGTGTGATTTATCTTAAAGGAATGTTAAGCGTAGTTAGCTTCAATTTAACAATTTTAATAGCATTGACCTTGACTTGGCCTCGTGGGCCACTGCCACGCCCCTGTCCGCACACAGTCAACGCCCACTAAGTTAGTGTAGCGAAAATGTTAGCGCTGTAAGTCTAACGCACATGGGAATCGGATATCGATCGGGTTCCCAGAGGAGGGATTATCTATTTGTACATAGCCGAAGGGATCGGGGATAACACGGGGGGAAACGGAGAGTCATTTGCATGTCCACAAGTTGTTGGTATTTTAGTAGTAGTAGTAATATTTAACAATTAACTAAATCTATATTTATTGTAAACAATTGCGTGCAGACACCTCAACGTTGTTTGCATCTTGCCCAAAGAACAAGTCTATCTATAGCGATGCGAAAGCTCGAGAGCAATAAAAGATAACTGAAAAACATTGTCTTGAATAATGAGAGGCAGCTGAGAGATGCCCATCTCCCTAAGAGCCGGCTTCCTCTCCAGCCGGCAATCTCCCGCAATTGGGGCCCCGAGGGCAAGCGAACCTGAACCATTCACACAATTTGCAGTCATCGCCATGTTCGGCTGCGGGCCGTCGAAGATGATTGGCACAATCGATTTGTGCGCGGGAAGGCAGCCGACAGCCGGCATCCGTAGTCGCCACTTTCCTCCGGATTTCACTTTTCAACAGCTTCAGCTCCGCCAGTGACATTTGACTTGACACCAACACCTCGCGAGCACCTCGACAATTAATCACTCGACGCGATTCATGGGAGACCTGGCGGCATCAGCGGCTGGTTCTGGCCCACACATGGTACCTGGGCAAGCAAAGAGCCGACTTTTCACTTTTTCGACGCGAGGCCAATTTATTTCTGGCAACAAGAAAGATTACCACGAATAGAGATAACGAATTCCAGCTGGATCACATAATCGGAGAGAGACTAGGCTCAACTTAAATCGATGCACACTTCACGGCCGGACGGGGATGCTCCTACTTCTTCTTGGGGAAGATCAGCTCCTTGGCCTCGTCGACAAGGTCGCTGGCCAAATACTTGAGGTCCTCCAGGGAGGTGGGGAACTTCTGGATGGGCTCGATCGGCACCTCCTCGCCTGGCTTCACGCCCTTCACGAAATTGTAGGCCACGGCGAAGATCTTGCGTCCCTCGTATAGCACCACGCGGCAGTTCTCCTCCGCCTGCCGGGGATAGCACAGGGAGGCCACGGCCCCTGCTCCGATGCCGGTGTAGACCACCTTCTTGATGAAGCCGCCGCGGGCGCCGAAGATGAAACCGGCGAGACCGCCAAGCACGATGGCGCCGCTGCGGTGCAGCGAGTTCTGGGGCTCGTTCAGCATGTCGATCGTGTGCTGCGTGTGCGCCCTGGCCGTATCAAAGTAATGGCCCACGACACCGGCTTGACCGGCAACGGAGTTGTAACTGTCCTGAATTCCTTCGCGTACGTATCGCACACCGCTCTCCAGGTTACGGTGTAGCGCTGAGTCCGCTGGCGCGTGCCGCTCCAGCCTGGGCCTGCGGAGGTAAGGTAAGGAGGTAAGTAAGGCTTAGAGTGGCATTGGGATAGGGAGCGAGAGGACACTCACTCTGGCTTACGCAGGCTACCGTAGATGGGCAGCTCGCTGGGCCGGCACACCAGGCTGCAGTCCGCCGTGGCGGTGTTCTGTTTGCTGGGCTCCGGCTTCGCCTTCACGGCCACCGCCGCCACGAGTCCCATCGTCGCCGTTTTGCGGAGCATCTCGCAGGTGTCAGCTATGGATGTAGTGCCTCGCGTGCTGGGTCGATCGAAATTTGGGCAACTGGTCTAAAAAATCAGTTTTTACCTCAGTTGTTCGACATTGCGTAATGTGTCACGTCACGAAACGACTGCTTGACGCGTCATGATGTGGAATGGCGTTGAATGAAGGAGCGCGAATAGTGGGTGCCAGGTAAACAGATGTTTGGTTCTGTCACGATCTCGTGACACGCCGATATATCGGTATTCTGTGTAGAGTAATTTTTATTACATTTTGGCTAGTAAAATTATTAAATAGTAAAGTAAACGTTTATAGTGTATTAACATAACATTTTCAATAAATAAATTTGTCTACAGTTATGTGGTATAAAAAATTAATATATAGAGAATAAATTGAACATTGTCTATGAATGAAAATTTTAATATAACATTCTTTAATATATAATTATGGAGTTTTCATTAAATAAATATATTTTAATTATAAACATTTTATAGCGATATATTACAGTCCACCGATACTTACATCGGTTAACCCTTGAGCTAGTTCACTTTTCGGTATTTTAAGCATTCCTGCTTCTGGTCCCACCAGTCACAAGACGCGAATTTTTATTCGCTATAAAAACCAAAATAAACCAATTTAAGCCCACTGATAAGCGGACCAGTAATCTTCAATGAAATCACTACCAACAGATAAAATCCCATCGAGCACCTGCAAACGCACGTCCAGCGGACCGGCCCCAGACGCTCTACCTCGCACCTGTGCGTCGGCCGCCCCCCAACCACTTCGGCGTCCGTCGTCCGTGGATGTTATCAGTTCCGAGGCGTGCTAAGGCAGAGACAGAGGCAGCGACGACGAGTGGGCGCGCACAAAAGGCCACCGCTCAAGGACGCAGCGTAGGCAGAGGCATAGGTAAAGCGCCAACGCCGCAAGGCTATGTAGGCTTATAAATAAATGAAGGGCCCGGGCCCAGTAACGAACAATGTTTATTGACCATTTATTCGGTTGCAGTTGCAGCGGCAAAGACAGAGGCAGAGGCAAAGGCAGCGACGTAACCCCGCAACGTGCCCTGAATACAAATATATCCCCCCACTGGATTTTCTGCCATGCAACGGACGAGGAGCGGCTGACGGTGGAACACGCAGCCTTAGCAACAGAAAGACACACCTTAAACAGTGAGCAATATAGTAACTCTAGTCATTAGTTCATATGGATGCTACCGCAAGTTCAAAGTTCAGGTGAGTGGAGAGCTCGCAACGAAAAAGTATCATTTCACCTAACTTCTCTTTAATTTTCCCTGGCTTCCGCGGTTAGCGATGTGGACGAGTATGGCTTCAAGCGGGGCGAGCACTTCGACTACAAGAACTACGGCAAGTTCATGGACGGCTACCTGAAGACGCTGACGCGCCGCCGCATGAAGTGGGAGGCCATACTGCAGCAGAACACCGATCTCAGCCAGATAGACCCAAAGCTGAAGCGGTACATACGCAAGGGTATACCCGGGCCGTACCGTCCCGACGTCTGGATGAAGATATCCGGCGCCGCCGCCGCCCAGCGCCGCTCTCCGGATCTCTATCGTAGTCTGCTAAATGCAGAGCCCTACAACAAGGAAATCAGTGATTCCATATCAATCGATCTACCTCGTACCTTTCCCGACAATATTCACTTCGACACGAAGAAGGAGCGTCTGTACAACATCCTCATCGCCTATGCCCACCACAACCGGGATGTGGGCTACTGCCAGGGCTTGAACTACATCGCCGGGCTGCTGCTCATCGTCACCGACGACGAGGAAAAGTCATTTTGGCTGCTGAAGCACATCGTGGAGAATATCGTGCCGCAGTATCATTCGCACAACATGGCCAATCTGCTGCGGGATCTGGCCGTGTTCCGGGAGCTGGTCATCAGGCGGATACCCGCCGTGAATCGACATGTGGAAAATTTGGGTAAGTGCGGGGAAATATGATAAATTCAACTTGTTAATGTTTTATTTGTAATATTTGAATTGCAGGTCTGCCCTATCCGGTGATCGCCAGCAAATGGTTCATCTGCATCTTCGCCGAGGTGCTGCCCGTGGAGACGGTGCTGCGCATCTGGGACTGTGTCTTCGCCGAGGGTCACAAGATCGTTTTCCGCGCCGCCCTGGCCATGTTCCTCACACACAAGAACGCCATTTTGGGATGCGACGACATTGCCGCCCTGGCCAACCTGTTCCGGGACACCATGATCCAGGACAGCATTGTGACAGACTGTCACGGCTTTGTGCAGGCCATGTTCAACCTGCGCCTGAAACGCAGCGAGCTGGAGAGCCTGCGCAAGGTGGCCGTGCTGAATCCGGCTTAGGATGCTGCCTTCGCGAGGAGTGGCTGTCCGACCAGCAGATCAAATTTAAATAGCAAAAAAACCAAAACAAAACAAATTGGAGAAGCAATCGAAAAAATCAATTATTAGGAGCGTAGTTCAACTTTGTCATTGCGTACACACATGTTCATGATTGTGAGTGTTCATTATGTAATCGTCGCTATATAGTACGTGCATTTGTATTACCATTGCAGACCAATATTGTAGTCAAGGCCAAAACAATTCGAGTATTAGCCAAAACGAAATCAAAAAACGAGTTACCAAAGCGAAATTTCGGAACAGAAAAGAAAAAAACTTAATTATTTAGCCGCCTATGCAGTAGGAGTAGTAGCCAAAAGTTTCTAGTTGATATCTTCCGTATATAGAGCATGTAGAGGGAGTACATGTCCAACCATCCCCGAGCGCATTTAGCCCACGTTTCACCCAACTACCAACAGTTTTGTGTTCTTAGTTCTCTTGTTGTTCAAACTTATAAGAAGTATTTATTTTCGAGTATATTTGTGTATGTACTTTGATAGGATGCTATGTAAATGTCTACGTCTAGATTAAACACACTTGTATTTACTTTTATATATATATAAAATGCTTTTAAAGTTGTTACATAGTTGCCTAACTGGAAGAAAACGTCTGTTAGCCGCAATCTAATACTCAATACTATTTACAAAAGATTTATCCTGAAATATGATTTGAGGAATTGATTTGTAAATGCACTATCCCCAGGGCCATTGAACCCAAACACTAACTACACTATTCCGGAATCTGGAAAAGGACTTCAATGGCCGGCGGGTTTTGTATTTTTGATGCAGCCAATATGCTTTTCAAATAAAATACTACTGCTAACTGTTAGTAACTGTAGAAAACTGTACAGTCTTAAACTAATTTCGGAGATCTAAACCAAAAAGGGGGAAGACTTTGGAATCTTAAAGGAAGATCATAGGTTCGAGTGGAATTGCTTTCAGCACTGGTCTAGGACATGGCATTCATGGCATTCCACAGTGAGCTCCGCACATGGGTTCCGAGGACAAGGCCAGCGAGGTGAGCAGCGTTCGCCGACCCGGATGTACGCCAAGGTTCTCCCAGTTGATCCAGGACAAGCGAGCTGTCAGATCTGCAATGGAACACTGGCTTTAGTAAGCTATTCCTGAATACCATTAAAAATGCCATTATACTCACCACTTGTATTCCAATTGGCGCGATCCGCTTTAATCTCGCCCCTGAGACACTTCTCCACATAGGTCAGCGGATCGTAGTCGGTTTGGAGCACCTCCCGCAGCAGAGATATGTAGGCTATGGCCAGTCGCAGGGTGTCGATCTTGCTCAGACGCTTCTCGTACGGAAAGGTGGGCACATGGACCCTCAGCTCGTCGAAGGCGGAATTGATGCTACTGCAAGGCGCAAGGAAAAATCAAAAAGAAGAAACCAAGGAGTGCTCGTTAGTTAACCAATCAAGGTCTAGGTTCTGTGACAGGAAGATGTAAAATGGAAAAGACCATTTGGTGTACCCAGTTGGTGCGGACCTCTGGATGCGTTTCCTTTCCCGCACATTGGCCGCCTGTCGCTGCATTTTATAGCTGGACGCAGCTGCCGCTCCCACGGATCCATATCCGGGATTGGGGCCACCGCCGCCCACTCCGCCTGGAGTGCCAGGTCCTCCGTTGCCAGCGCCTCCTCCTCCGCTGCTGCTGGCACTGGGACTGTTGCACATCAAAGGTGCTCCACCGCCGGAGTTGTGCACGCCCATGGAGCTGGTCGAGGAATCCAGGAGGTTCTCTGCAATATGGAAATATGGCTTGAGAAAATCCACCTTGACACGCTTTGGTTTATACCCAATTCATACCTCCGCTGTGCTGCAGATAATGCTGTTGAATATGGCGAAGGTTATTCGAGTTGAGACGCAGCCCCGAGTTGCCACCGCCGGCTCCTGAGCCGCCACCACCTCCTCCTGCGGCGGCACTGCCCCCTTGATGCTGGCCAGCATAAATGCAGGACGGCAGCTCGTTGATCAGGTCATCGTCGAAGTTGTGAAAGGGTAAGTGGCTAGGGATAGAATTGTAGTGTGTCTTGGTTAGAAAATATATTTATTATTTAAAAGAACTGCCTCCATCTTAACATGTTTTCCAGTGTAATCATATAGCAGAAATCAGGACCAGCGCTCGTGGCTGATTTTTACCAAAGCAAAACAAATAAAATAAATAATTAATAATTATTTTTTGATACATAAAATAGGAAGACTTGCTTTCATAAGCTTTCATAAGCTCTAAAATTAAATAAACATTTTCTCTTAATTTTTAGTATACTTTTCCGAATAAAAGGAACAAAAGGGCGTGGTCAAGTTTTAATCATAAACTTTATCTGCTTGACCATTATATTTTTAATCTCTTATAGTTTTTGATATATTTAATTTATTTTTTCCAATCAATAATTACTGTGTTTAAGTTTCCGACGGCACAGAGATAGGTAAATGGATCTCTTATCTAGTGTATTCTTACTATATTCTATAGTTTTTATCATATTTATTTAATTTAATATATATTTTATAGGATTAATAATAATTTTAGACAAATGTAAATTTTGTTTTGACGATTAGTGCTTAATAATAAAAATTAATTTCTTTATATAGGAACGCATTTAAATATACTTGTGCAGTAATAAACTATTTCTTTTTATTCATATGATAATTTTTTTTTAAATTTCTTAGTTTAAATCTAAAAAATCACTTTCTAATGTAATAGATTTTCTCACAAACACAGCTCACCTAATGGGCGGCGAGGAGGACGAATCCGGCAATTGATTTCGCGACATTTTTTCACTTAAAATTATTGCACTTATTTGCACTCTTTTTCAACTGCAGCTTTTCCAAATAGGCACTTCCTTTCGACACTTCCGCTGCCCAATAAGTTAAAATCTTTAATGAGTCCATCTCCCGGGAATTGTGAGCCTTTTATAGTGCCGCAGCTCCAATTGGAAATGCCAGGACTCAGGCCAGGACCTCTTCAACCCCCGAGCAGCTTGGCAGCCCAGCAGCCAGTGGCCGTGCGCTCAACTCGATGGGCGGAGCTTGTCAAGTACAGGAAGTACAGGGTGCTTGCCCCTGCACAGTGAACGGAGGCTGTGGGAAAGCCGTTGGACTTACTCGAAAGGAGCTACCCTTCGATGGATCTGGATCTGGAGTTAATTATGGTAATTGATTTGTAGGGTTCCTTCTGAGTCCTAATCCTTTCCTAAAAATAAATATAAGCTTATTTTAACTATATTTAATTATAAGGAACTATTATTTATATAGATATATAAACAAATGCAGATCTTAGATGTAATAATATAATTCAAAAATAATTTAATAGTCATGTTAAAAGGATGCAAATAACTTGTTAAACTAAATGATGTGAAGTGTAGCGCATCCCCAAGTTATCCACGCCGAAAGCCCACTTATCAGGCCACTCCCCCTTCGGTTTTCAGCTCCAGCATTCGCTTTGTGCTTTCTTCACCTGTTTTTGACATTTTGCCATTATACTTCGCACAGCAGGAGCCGCCATGTTTGTGTCCACAACTTTGATGACGGGGGAACAGCCCGGGAAATAAGGGAGCAGGATATGGGAGACAAGTCTAACCCGAACCAAAATAACCCTATCAAGCGCCCTCTTAAAGTTAACGTTTGCAGACATACATATGCGAGGATAAGTCTGCCAGTAATCGGAGCGCGATATAGGGGCCCGGGGTAACCTGTTGGAGCTGGATTCCCACGGGATCAGGACCAGAGCAATTAGATCCAAGGCAAAGATAGATCGCTGAATTTTACGGATCATTTACCCTAACCAGAACCAGAAACAGAAACGGGATCAGGAACCACTCGAAGCCGCAGTCGTCACGGGGCAATTGTTGAAATTGAATTATGTTTATTTGATGTTTTGGTTTGCTCGCAAATTAGCCACGTCAGCTATGTCCGCTCCGCCCCGCCGGGCGACCAGGTCGCGTGCCCTAACCCGAAGCGCGAAAATCCAGAACTCCACGATCCGGCGAACAAAGGCCGGCAATATGTCGGGGCGGATGCGCAAACCTTTTCATTACCAGACAAATTCGTCGTCGCACGCGTCGGCGCACACTTCACACACCCCGCGGACCCCAGAGCTCGGGACTCTGATGACAGTAATCAGGTTTGATGGAGGGTAAGTGCCCGGGTCCGGCGCAGATTGAAGGCGGCAGATAGGACTGTGGCAGCGGGACAAAGCTGACATCCTTAAGTGAAATCTTGTTACAAACCAATGTAAACACGATTGTTAATTTAACTTTTGCAATTGCCGCAGGAAAACAGCCCTGCCAGCACTGGTACCGGTACCGCCCGACCCCGAGTCCTAACCCTAACCCTAACTCTAAATTGTCATCGCACCACAATTAAATTATCGCATTTCAAGCGAGTGCACCCAAGGAAGTGTAAGTCGCGGACTGTGGGAAACCAAAAATAAATAGAATGAATAAGCTAAGCCCTTTTGATTTGCATATAAGAGTATTATCCTCAGGGTCTAAGCTGCATTGGAGCAGGCCAATCTGTGGCCCTAAAGTGAGGTGCCTAATTGCGTTGCTAGCTTTATTTAAAGTTTAGGTTTATTTTTAGGATAATTCTCAGCAAGCACGTCATAGATAACCTCTATAAAGGTTATCGCTGATATAAAAGCAATTTCAGATTTGTACCATCTTTATTTAGACTCAAATTGGAGCAACTTTGTACCTTGAAATAAGATTAACTATTCGATAATCAAGTTGATTAAAACCAAGCTCCTATTAGGTAATCTCCTTGCAAAGTATCAAAACCTATTCAAAGTATTTGATATTTATTGGTGATAGTTTAAAGGCGTCATAGATCAAAGTGCTCTCCTAATCAAGGTGGGTGGCGCTTCCAAGCTAAAGGCAGCTGACATAGATTATTTTTAAAGAAATTACAGATTTATTTTTAAAGAAATAATTGCAGAAAGATAATCTGCGATCTAGGCGCTGTCAGCCTGGAATAACTGAATCAAATGGTTCTCACACACACTGAGTAAATACGGCGGGGAACAGATTGATAGTGTCAAGGAGTTGTTGGTGAGCTGACGCACCCTTCAACCGCAGACCAAGTCGCTGACAGGATGCGTGGCAAGGCCGCAGGCCCAGGACCCTTGTCTGGTACATATCGATTAGCGGATGGGCATCCAAACCAGAGCAAATCCATTCTGCAAGTCGGTGTGGCGGCACACGACCAAACAAGGACCAAGCACTTTTCCGCAGGGATAATCCCACCCCGCCTCCCATCGCAACTCCTCGCCCAACCTCGACCGCAATTCGCTGCGGCTGCGTTCAACTGCCTCGGCGCAATTGTCTGTGAAATTATTTGTTTATTTTGATGTTGTTTAATGCGTGCTAAGTCCCATTCGCAGTGCTCGAGTATCCTGGGAAAAGCAAATATCCTTAGCGCCAGCGCCTGAGGTGAGTTTCTGCCTCAAAACTTGTGAAGCTTTCATGGAGCTTACCTTGGAAACTTGGTTAGAGAATAATCTTTTAGCTTTCCTGGGCTTTTTGAAGGACAACTTTAGTGAATACTCTAAACCACAATAAACAAATGAAAATGTCAATTTAAAAAATGTATAAAAGTAAATGAAGGAATGTATAAAAAGTAAATGAATGAGGGTATAAAGTTTCGTTAAAAGGGGATTTTTTAATTGAATTTTTTACAACCTCAAAGCTTTTATCATCATATTTATTTAACTTAAAAGATGTTGTCTTAAAAATCAAATCAATAGTGTCTTTAACGCTAGAGACACCCTTAACACCTGAAATGCAAATAAAGCCACTAATTAACTCAAACTGAATTTCGTAAGAATTACTGCTTGCTTGCGTTTTTGTGATCGCTCAAAGTACCATAATTCAAGTGAAATACTTCGGAAATATCGCGGTTTCAGGTGGATCAACCTGTCCCCGATTTTTGGCTTTAGTGCGCTTCTCTAGAATTTGCATATCTTTCGAAAAAAAGAAACTAAAACACGGCGAAATACGTACTGATGCCGGGTTCAATAGGGTTCAGAGATTCAGACGCGGATGACATTCAGCTGTCACCCGCGCGCACTTCACATCGCTTCTCAATGGGCAAACATGCGAGCTTTCAGCTCCGAGACTAGCATTTAGTGATCAATGAACGTGTAAATACATTTTAATGTACCCAAAATGAGCGGACTGGCTGCTGTTCTTTGTGTTGTTAATTATAAAACAAAACCAAAACAAATAGGCGGCACAGAAGCACGAACAAAAACTTAACGAGTTGTGTGCATGCCGATGTTTAAATGCTCTTTAATGGCTGTGAATGCAATCTGTAAATAATATATTAAGCTGCTGGTCTTTAATTTAATAACTAAATCGTAGTTATAAATTCTTCAGCTAAGTCTACAATATTTTATCTCATATTTCTATACAATTTATGTGTATATAGAAGGCTTGGAAACGTATAGATTAAGGAGATTATAAGGCAGTTAACTGAGTCAGGCTAAAAAATATTTTATATTACCCATGTTGATTACTAGTTAATTAAAAAAGGATTAGTTGGAATTGGCTGCTGCAATTATTTGTACAAATATAACTTAAACCCCAAAGAGCAAAGGTAAGAAAACATGATTGGTTTTTCATAGATAATGTTTATATTAAATTTGCAACGTTTTAACAATAGATAGAAGATTACAAGATAAGATTACAAGAGGCCATGCTGAGATGAGCGCTTAAAGTAGCAGTAAAGGTCTTAAGCTTTGTAAATTTCACTAGGCTATGGACACTCTGGCATACCCTACAATATACTATAATATTTTATATATTTTAGACAAAGTGTTAATGTGCGGATTAGGCTCTTGATTCGGTTGCTGGCAGGCATCTGAACAATCGCATAATACCCTCTGCAGCGGAGTGACATCGCCGAGTCGTAAATTTCGGCAGTCGCAGCCGAAGGCGACGCCACTCGCTTGCGCCTCTGGAACTGACCAGTCAGCCGGCAGTCAGTTGTCCAGCCGCTGCTCAGTTGCTCAGTTAGCCACCGTCCGCCGCTGGGCTCGCACGTCGCGTTAAGAGAACACACTACCGGATCGAGTCCCCCGGGTTTTATCGGGAACCCATTGACCATTGTTCTGGAGCCCCTCGATGAGGAGGAACTAATGCCAGCGAATGCCAACACGTCTGGCCATTGGGTTCGGGCAATTGGAACGTGATTTATGTGGGGCAACCGAGCGCGGTTCCGACTCCGACTCCGATACCGATTCCGAGTGCCCCCCAGAGATCCGCGAGTGTCGCTGGTCAGTGTCCAACGGAACCCATCCAATGCCGGGTTGATAAGCGCCGCGAGTGAGTGATAAGCGCCCGGGAAGCGGGAAGAGGCGCCAAGTCGTAAATGAAGTGAGCCAAACCCTGGAACTGAAAATAAATAAAGAAACAGAAGTCGCCACGAGCACGATAATAATTAGTATAAATTAATTAGCCAAAGGCAATATTTAAAGGTCAAACAGAGCGCCAAAAAAGCACTCAAATGGCAAGGCGTGCTAGCTTAACCCACGACAGCCCCTCATCGCTGGAGCTGGAGCTGCCGCTGCTGGCGCCGCAGGAGCGGAGTTCGCGGAGCAGGAGCGAGACAAGTGAGTATGCCACCGCACCAGGCTCTACCCCCCTCTCTGCCAGTTGGGCCATTAAACCAGTTAACTTGGTCAAAACAACTGGCTAACTGGCACACCGCACACCACACACACACTGGCCATAAATCAGTGACACTTGCACGTTGCAATGCCAGAGCCGGAGTTGGGGGTTAAGAATGGGCCAGGCTATACTGCGGACTTCGCTTTGTATTCCCATTGCCCCTCTCCCTCCCCGCCCGCTCGAATCTGAATACGAATTATTTGTATTGCCATTTAATTTATGGAAATCGTGTAGCGCCAATCCAATTAGAATATTGGCAATAAAATCAATCGCGACACGAGTCCCGCCTGAATTTGAAACCAAAACTCTGGACCAAGCCGAGCCCCTCCCCGCTCGTCGTTTCTATTATTTATTTCTATATGTCAACAGTGTCGATATCCTACCCCTTTCGGCCCACACCCTCCCGTTTGTTGTTGTTTGGTTCATTGATAAAAGCTCGGCGTCAATTTATTCCCCACTCAAAAGCTAATTATTTCTGTCGTTTGTGAATTAAAAATAAGCCCCGCATTTTGCATTTTATTTGCCCAGCCACAAAAACAATGATTCAAGCAACAACAATGGGAGTAACTTTTGTTCTGCGAACAATTTGTAAAAAGATAAACTAACACTTTCTATCGCATGCCAAACGTAAAATGTCGCATGCGAGAAATAAGGCCGCCTGCTTTTCCAGCTGTGAATGAAACTTTGATTGGGGTGGGAAAATGGGCGGGGGAAATGTGTAAATAAAATTTAAATATATTACAAAACTGAGTTCTGGGCTTAGGAAAATATTAGAAACTTACAAAAATGATTTTATGATTGATTTAAAAACATTGAAAGGTATATTTTATTACTTTATAATATTAAATTATTGTGGAAAAAGATGAATAATATTAATAAAATCACAATTAATTATTTATAAATTTTTTATTTTTCCTGTCCCTGGTAAGCCTCACATGTCCTACCAAATTTTGTTGATTAGCCCTTTGATGTAAGTAGTCTTTAATATTTTAAATATATATATATATTTAGGAACTCCTCGTCAGTGTCATGAAAAATCATTAGATAAACATATAAGAAGGGTAAATTAAATTTGTTTAAAATGTTCTATATATTACAATAAATCGAGTATACAATTTTGATAGCCAATCATCATTTATAATAATTTACCAAATTTTCCGTGTAGTCACTCCTACCTAAAATAGTTTTTGAAATTGTCTTATTGCTTTCCTTGATGAATTCTAAATTTAAACAGAGCAATCATTCGAGATTCCCTATTGAGAAACAATCTGTCCGAGTCGATGACAAATTTATTATTTTAGGTATAAGAAAAGGTCTTCATTATTTGCTAGCAATTAGGGTTTTTCCGTCGCAATGGCAAGTCAACCGCCCAGCGATGACAGATATATATTTCTTAGAAAATATGAAGATAGTACGACCCACCCAAAGACTGTAAATACTGATAGGCAAATGAAATATTTAACAAAGATATCCCAATCTTTGCTTCGACTAATAATTTAAGGTTCAAGCTTGATTTTACAATTAGCACCATTTATGGCACTCAATTAGCAACAATTTAGCCAGCGGACAAAGAATCTCGTTTGTTATCTTCGATCGGAGCTGGCTGGGCAACTTTGTCTCCGTTCATTCCGTTTCATTCCCAAAGCAAATAAAAATAAATAACACATTTTCGCGTAATGAGACAAACTAACAACAAACAAGCGCCAGACCCCATGGCCCGGCCAGTCATAAATCAATCATAAACCGGCACGCTCGGTAGCCGAATTCCGTCAACAAATATTCGGCCACCGCAGAGAGGGCACAAATATATAGATTGAGATTGGGCGATCTCTCTCTGTCAATAATACCCACATCTGTGGGGCGCAGAAAATTGCCATTAAACAATCATCATCAACTAACAACCCCCAAATACGAGATGCGATACAAAACAAGGCAGCGTCAGCGCCACAGAAGTGTCAACAAATTGTCAGCATTATAGTTGATGTGATCTATCAGGCAAATTGTTTGCGACAAAAGGCATTAGCCAGTAAAGCCCCACCGATCGCCGAGTGCCGAGTCGATCTCCGCCAGCGATGTCGGTGTAACACAGAGAGCCGCAGAGCCATTCACATTTGATTAATTGATTTATATCGTTGCACCTCAGGCGGAAATGCAAAAGGGGGAGGCGGAATAGGCTCTCCAAATAAAAACTATCACAGAAAAGCTTTCCGACTTGAAATTAAGGGTATTAAAATGCCGACTCAAAATTGCGTATATTTCAGGGCTTCTTGAAAGCATAACTTAACCAATAATTAAGTGATAGCCAAATGAAATACAGTTTCCGATTCGCCGTTAAAATTCCAATTATTTAACAATAAAATACCTAGAAAAATGAGAAATACAATTTTTTCCAATTTTTCAAAAAATTTTAAGGGGTTATCATCATTAAAATTGTCAAAAATTGACGACAAATTTATTTTTCTTAATTTCTAAACTCAGTATGCAGATTAATTAACCAAATAAAAACTACCACAGATAAGCTTTCCGAATTGAAATTAAGGCTGTTTTGGCTTAGTTATGGTTATTTTTAACTCTGACTTGTCCAAAAATTAGGATATTAAAATGACGACTCAAAAATGCGAATATTTGATATCTTCTGGAGAGCATATTATGGCCAACAATGATATGATAGCCAAATGCCGTATATTTTTCGAATTACCGCTAAAATTCCAATTATTTAACAATAAAATACCTAGAAAAATGAGAAATAAAATTTTGGCCAATTTTTCAAAATTTGATAAGGGGTTACATCATTAAAATTGTCAAAAATTGACAAAAAATGTATTTCTTTTAATTTCCAAACTCAATATGCAGATTAATTAACCATCTAAAAACTACCACAGATAAGCTTTCCGAATTGAAATTAAGGCTGTTTTGGCCAAGTTATGAATATTTTTTGTTTTAAGGACCCAAATATCCGCATACTTGAGGTCTTCTGGAGAGCATAACTTGACCAAAAATGGAATGACAGCCAAATGCCATATATATTCCGATCCGCTGTTTTTAAGGCTGTTTGGGCTAATTTATGGTTATTCTTAAGTTTGATTAGTTCAAAAATTAGGATATAAAAATGTCAATTTAAGGACCCAAATATCCGCATACTTGAGGTCTTCTGGAGAGCATAATTTGGCCAAAAATGGAATGACAGCCAAATGCCATATATATTCCGATCCGCTGTTTTCAAGGCTGTTTTGGCCAACTAAAGGTTATTCTTAAGTTTGATTTTTCCAAAAATTATGATATAAAAATGCCAATTTAAGGACCCAAATATCCGCATACTTGAGGTCTTCTGGAGAGCATAACTTGGCCAAAAATGGAATGACAGCCAAATGTCATTCATATTCCGAATCGCCGTTAAAATCTTAATTATTTAAATATAAAATATTTGAAAAAAATGAGATAAAAAATTTGGCCGATTTTTCAAAATTTTATAAGGGGTTACATCATTAAAATTGTCAAAAATTGACTAAAAATTTATTTCTTTTAATTTCTAAACTCAATATGCAGATTAATTAACCAACTAAAAACTAACACAGAAAATCTTTCCGAATTGAAATTAAGGCTGTTTTGGGTTAGTTATGGTTATTTTTAACTCTGATTTTTCCATAGAAATTAGGGTATAAAAATACCGATAATATGACCCTAAAATGCGTATACTTGATATCTTCTACTATGGTCAAAAATTAAGTGCCAGCTTAATGTCGTACATTTTTCGATTTGCCGTAAAAAGCTTAATCATTTAGCAATAAAATATTTTACAAATTAAAAAATAAAAATGTGCCCAATTTTTTTAAATTTTATAAGGGGTTACATCATTAAAATTGTCAAAAATTGGCTACAAATTTATTTTTTTGTATTTCCAAACTAAATATACAGATTAATTAACCAAATAAAAACTAACATAGAAAAGCTGTCCTAATTGAAATTAAGGCTGGTTTGGCTTAGTTATGGTTATTTTAAGCTCTGACTTGTCCAAAAAATTGTGGTATAAAATTAACAATTTAATGATCAAAAAATTCGAATATTTGATGTCTTCTGGAGAGCATATTTTGGCCAAAAATGGAATGACAGCCAAATGCCATATGTATTCCGATCCGCTGTTTTTAAGGCTGTTTGGGCCAAGTTATGGTTATTCTTAAGTTTGATTAGTTCAAAAATTAGGATATAAAAATGCCAATTTAAGGACCCAAATATCCGCATACTTGAGGTCTTCTGGAGAGCATAATTTGGCCAAAAATGGAATGACAGCCAAATGCCATATATATTCCGAATCGGCGTTAAAATCTTAATTATTTAAATATTAAATATTTGAAAAAAATGAGATAAAAAATTTGGCCGATTTTTCAAAATTTTATAAGGGGTTACATCATTAAAATAGTCAAAAATTGACTAAATATTCATTTCTTTTAATTTTTAAACTAAATATGCAGATTAATTAACCATCTAAAAACTACCACAGAAAAACTTTCCGAATTGAAATTAAGGCTGTTTTGGCTTAGTTATGGTTATTTTTTAGTCTGACTTGTCAAAAAAATTTGGGTATTAAATTGCCGACTCAAAAATGCGTATATTTGAGGGTTTTTTAAAGAATAATTTGACAAAAAAATTTAATTATTGCCAAATGCCATATATTTTCCGATTCGCCGTTAAAATTTCAATTATTTAACAATAAAATACAAAGAGCAGCTTAGGCATTGTTTATGCCGAAGTGTGCAATACCCTACCCTATATTTTACAGAGGTGTAATAGTCCTGGAACAATTTATTGCTAGGCAATTTTTCCATCTGGTTAAGAGCATTAGTAGTCTTGGAAACCTATCCTTCGGAGTAGTGTATGCCGGTAGATAGCAATAATATTAAAATATGTTAAATAAAAGTATTCTATAATTATTTATAGAGCCAGTGCCAGGTAATTTATTTCTCTTTATCGTGGCAGTTTTATATCCATGATATTATAATGTAGATGTCATACCTATGACAGAAATGAATTATTAAATATATATACAGAGCTTCACTAGTTCCGTAAGTTGTTCTCGTAAGAGTTTCAGTAATTAATTCTTGCTCAAGTGCCAGCCTAGTGAGCTGGAGTACATCATTAGTGCGGGGACTGTTCTTTTCTGGCAGTGTACGCCAGATATACTGAGTGAAGCGGTCGGTGCCGGCGATTAAATAACAACAGCAACAGTTTTGTGCGCCACGCGAGGCGAGAGCTTAAGAGCGCGCTTTTGAGCTTAAGAGAGAGCCGCGAGTGGGGCGAAAGTGAACGCGCATCAGGTGCAGCATCAGAAGTAGCAGCAGTAGCAGCAGTAGCAGCAGCAGCAGCAGCTGTAGCACTAGCAGTAGCAGCGGCAGAGCAGCAGCAGAGCAGCAGCAGAGGGAACAACAAGACACAGCGTTCGACGTCGCCGCCAAGAATGGTCCAAGCTCGCAGCAGGATGCGAGCATCCGAGCAAGAGCATCGTGTCCCCGCCAGCAACATCTGCTGGCGTCGCTGCCGAGGGGCCAACAGAGAGGGAGCAGAGGCAGAGGCGAAGGTTATAAAAGTGGTTCGCCGCAGAGACGAGCGCTCAGTTGCTCTTGGTCAGTCGCCGTGTGATGTGCTTGGTCGCCGCAACGGAACAGAACAGCTGCCATCGTCGTTGTCGTCGTCTCCGTCGTCGAATCGCATTCCCATCCTCATCCTCAGCGTCTAGGAAATAGTGCGAATCAAGAGCAGGAAGCGGCGGTCCGTGGTCCGTGGTTCGCTGTCCGAGGTGCGAGATTCGAGAATCGAGAATCGAGACTCTAGACTCGAGATCCGTGGCGTGGGAGTGGGGGCGTGTGGGTGCGTGAGTGCGCATAGTATAAAATTAAATAAACGAAAAGAAATGAAACGAAATGAAACAACAGCAACAGCAACGGCAGAGGCAACGGCAAAGGCAACGGCAGCAACAAATGCGAGTGGCAACAATGATGCTATATATACTGATATACCAAGATGAGATGGGCAGAGCGATGTGCCGATATATACGGACGCTGGGACTGATGCTTCTGGTGCTATACCCTCCCAAGACAGACCGCCAGACAATGTTTGGACAAGCCATAAATAATGGGAGCGAGTAGCAGCAGAAGCACCAGAAGCAGCAGCGGCAGCGGCGGCGGCAGCCCACACAGCCCTGGCTGAAATTTCATAATTTCATTCGCTCTATTATTATTAGTATTATTATTATTATTGTTTGACGTTATTATTTACTAGAGTGCCGCCGTCCTCGCCCAAATTGCAAATTGCTGTTGGTTTAGCGGGAAACGCGCGCGAATAATTTGCCCGTAGCTCGTAGCCCGCACCACGCTGCGTATGAGCAATGAAAATGCATCCGAATACGTGCACGCCACGGGACCACGTGTCGAATGCGTAATGCCGCTCTAAGCGTATACGATACTCCCCAAACAGACAGCAGAGCAGACGCTCGTAAAATCAGACAGCAGCAGCACGGCAGCGGGAACGGGAACGGGAACTGCTGGCTGATTTTATGTTATGTGTCAGTTTCCGTTTAGTGCGCTTCTCTGCCCGTAAATTTATTCCAAACGTAAACGTAAAAAAGCGGGGAAAATAAAGAAAAATACAAACGTAAAGGGGAAAAAACAAACACAAGAACAAGCGACAAACGACAAACGTGCGACGGATTTCCGCGCCAAGACACCATCAAAACAAAAGCTCCAGCAACAGGAAGCGGGCTAGGAAGTCGCCATCAGCCATCAGCCTGCCAATTGTGCAGCAGGACGCGTGCTGCAGGATTGCCTGCGCCTGTGTTTCCCGCAGCAGCAGCAGCGGCGGCTATACAGCAGCAGGAGCAGCAACTTGTTTTTTTACATTCATAAGGTAAGCTCATTACGGACACAGGCTGCCTTGTAACGTTGACAACGCAACAAAAAGCTGGAAAAAACAGCAACGAAGGTCCCGACCATAGAATACCGGGTCCTTAAATCTTGCAAACTTGCTGGCGGCACTTTAGTTTTCTGGAAACTATAAAATGTCTCTTGCGAGAGAATTACGTATCCCATTAACTCACTTAATGAGGCAGATCGTGAATATATACTTTTTTATAGCCTGACACGAATACTATATACCCTTTAACTCCACGAGTACGAAGAATAGCTAGTGTGTGTGTGTGTGTGTGATAGTCCTGGCATCCTTGCTCGCGGACGTGCCGCCAGCGACGTTTGCTTTGCTCTCCTTTGTTTGTTTATTTATTCGCCTTTTTTTTGTTGCTTTCTTTCTTTTTGGTGTTTTTTTCGAGTCTATTTGTTTGTCTCTTGCAACAACAACAATGGCAGCTGAAATGGTAGCAGCAGGATAACAACAATGGGGATAACAACAATGACAACGACAATGACTTTATCCTGACAGATTGTTGAAGCCAGCTTTAGTCCCTCTGGTGTAGCATCTATGTATGTACAGGACCCACTCAAAGTATCTAAATTCGCTACGAGGATTTTTCCGTAAACTGTTAACATAAATGACATAACCGGAAATGGTCTTTAAAAGTGGCTGTAACATGTCCGCTCGAACATGGCAAATTACGTGATTTTGGCAAGGACTTAGCTCTGTAAACTCTTGGGACTTGCTAGAATATCAAAGCTAAATTAGTCGTGAATATATTTCCTAGGGCGGTAAGGAAAAGGGTGTAACTGTTTGATTTTTATAGAAAATAATCCAATTGTATTGATTATAATTAGAGTTTTTATTAAGCTATATAATGTCACCAAGAACTTCAACTTAAAGTCGATTTATACCTCAGGGAAATTAAGGGTTAGGGTAATACAAGGTCATAGTACCTATTTTGCATTTACTTGTTAATTCCCAAAGCTCTTATTTAAGGATTAATGGGCTGGTTACAAGCTCACAAATTCAAAGGAATTTATTTGGCATTTGCCTTCTCATACATCTCAGAGGAATCAGTCGGAAAGCACAAATATAGGCTGAGAGTCTGAGAAGTCAAGGAAGGACTCATGGAAATGAAATTGAAAACTCCAGATGGCTGAACCCAAGGAGCCATAACCCGACATTGAACATATTGAGTGGCTCATAAGCATATTCTAATGGGCATGGGAATCCCGACAATGCAGCCAAGAGATTTGCAGACCTGGGAAGAAGCCGGGGGAGGGGACAAACAAACATAGCTGGCAATCACCTGGCGCCGGTTCTCACTCCCAGTCCCAATCCCACCTCATCCTGTCCCGCTTTCTGCCGTAAGGTTATGCTAATGGCGGATGCTTTGACTCCGCGCTGCCACTGATTGGAAGCGCATAAAAGTAGCAAATCAGTGCGCACTTTGAAATGGAAATTCTAATCAAAAAGGCGCGCTTCCCAACAATGGAGGGGGGCAGAGATATAGGAGGAGGACGAGGAGGAGGCTGCTTAGCTGGCTAAATTTGAAATTGCCAAACGATTTGCTATTCGATTAACAAGACACGGGCCGCGGGGCAGGGGAAATGGATGTGAAAGCCAAAGGCAAGAGCAAAAGGACACATCATCAACGGCAGACAAGTCGAAATGGAAATAGATTTGTGAATTCATGTTGACAACAATGGATCAGCGGCAGCATTCGCTTAAACATCCATACAGATTTACATTAAAAGTGAAGCTAAATAGAAACCAAATATGTTTCTGCATGGAACTGGGAATACCCTTTGCCAAAAAGGATATAAAGAAGGACTTTGCATAGAAGAAATCGTGTTTGTAATAACCCACATAATTATTATATATCTTTGAAGATATTAAAGCATTTTAAATAGAGTTCAGATTCCTCTTTAAATTAATAAAACTCTGCTCTTCCCAGCAGTTTAACTAAGCTTTTTTATGTGAATAATTTCAAATTAAAATGGACAACAGATATACCTTTTTTGTTGGCGCCATTCCGCCGCTGGGCTGATGACCTATATTCCTTTGTTTGGCTCTACAACACCGGACGGACGGATTCCGGCTGCGAGTCCGGTCCAGTATCCTCTGCATCATCGCATCTCTCTGACTTTGTTGCAGGACCAAACCGAACTGAACTGAAGCGGACAGGACAGGACATCCCAGCGGCAGCTGCAAGCCCGGGCCGAGAGCCCGAGGTAGGCGGCAGGCGGCAGGCGGCAGGCGGAAGGAAGGAAGCCAGTAAGGACCCTTCAAATGTGAACGAGGACGAAACGGAATTGCCATATTGCAATGTTTCCCTTCCCTTCCCATCCACTCGCTGCTCCTTCCGCTGTAATTCTTGTTGCTAAATAAAAGATATCCGCAGATGAAATTGTACCAAGGGCTTTTAGGGCGCTGAATTCCCCCCAAAAAAGGTAGCGAAAATTTGCATAATATATCAACAAACAAGCAGAAGCACACACGCACACTCGCACACACGCACACACGAGGCACGCCCACCTCATAAACTTAAAATACTTTGTGGCTTGGCTGCCTTTTCAATTGATTCGAATTGATTTGATCCTTGTGCCTGGGAGTGGAGTGGAGTTGAGAGGAGCGAGGAGGAGGCCCACTTCATTGTAATGATTTGGCATTCGGAATTCTGGGAAACTTGCCATTTTATGGAATTCGATCACACAAAATTGTCAAGCTGCCTCCAATTTGTGGCAATCAAATGTGTGCCAATCTGTTCGGTGGGCTTTTGTGGCTTATAAACTGGCAAATGTGTTCTCGCATTGATATGAAAACTGCTGACAACTGCACATTTCTGGCGTTCTTGGGGTTCTTTATGGTATTTATATTGCTCATTAGTTTGGGCATAAATTCCCAAAATTATGTAAGCCATTCAGACGATTCTCACTTGTCGAAGGCTTATACATTTTACTTTCCTTAGATATATATCTTCATTTCCATTGTAATTGTTCGGAGACGTGAGTAATGAAAGTAAGGAGTAATGGAAAATATTTAAGCTGTGAATAATTCCCCCGACTTGTTTTTCTCAAAGTTTATGATGCCTGAAATTGTTCATAGGGCGTTCAATAAGTATATTTTCCTGGGCTTTGTTTTCCCTCTGGAAAATAGAAACATTTGGCGTTAAATCAAGAACGAAATACACTCGTTAGTTGCCTGATTTAGTTCCCAATTAGTCGCATTAGTTAGCTTGTGCGGGGGCTTTAAACACTGTAGTTTATATATTTGTGATCCAATTTGTTTACTCTGTGCCAAAATCAATTGTGTTTAATGGCAAGGCGTGAAATCGTAAATTTCAAAGGCGAAAGACCACCGAGCCGAGGACGGACCATTTGCAGCGCGTTCGTGCGCAAATCAGCGAAATGGAAAGTTTCAATGTTCGAATTGTTTACAATTCTCGAATATTAACAATCGCCACGGGCCGAATTAAATGCAATTTGCTAACTAAGCGTTGCGCATACGCCCCGTGGTGCGCTGCCTTCGGTTGCTGCTGCTGCTGTTAGATGCTGCTTATCTGAAAGCGGCTGTCACACAGCTGCAATTAGCCTGACAAGTGATGAAGTGGGGCTGGGCACTACTATACGATGACGGGCCGTCATCCGGCGGGATGCTTTGCCTCTGCCTCGCCCAGCTTCCAGCTCTGAGGCCTCTCAGGCACCAGGCATAGTCATCGCTCATCCGCACCGAGGGCCACTTGTCGGTGCAACGGAAGCGCAGCTCATTGCTGCGTGCAAGTGTCTGAAGATTACTATTACCCACTTGGCAGCAGCAGAAGCAGCAGCGTCAGTCCTCCTCTCGCGGAGAGGCGGCTGCATAATAAACAAATCAAATCCTATAAATGTGCAAATTAGCTGGCAACGTCACCGAGCCATGCTTGGTGCACAAATGCAAATCCAAATGCAGATGCGGCAGCAGGCGTCATCATCATCATCATCATCACCACCAGCCCCCGGCACTCTCATTTCGCTCCTCTATCGTGGCACGAAAGTGAATGCACTTTTATATGCATGACGGCTAATTACAGCGACAATTTGTCTGCCTCTCTCCTATGCCTCTCTCCTATCCCCATACCCATTCCCATTCCCATTCCCAGTGCCATTCCCAGTGCCATCCATTCCCCTGCCTCCCCAGAGCTAAACGCTTGCCTTTGTACTCAAAATATTTAGCACATTTCGGCTTTTGTGATTATGACGCTGCAGAGATTCGTTCTCGCTTCTGATTATTTACACCCGGCCAGTTGTAATTGTCTGGGGAAACCCCCCTGAATTTGTCATTGTGCGAGATTCGTGCTGCTTAAACGGCTAGAGAATTGCGCTTAAGCATTACGGAGCCATAAAGGAACAGGTATATTCTACAGGCATAACACAACTTTAGTTAATAATTAATTAGTTAAAATTTAGTTAGTGATAAGCCTATCAGCAGTAGATGTTATTATTGTTACGAAAAATGAAGGCAACTGTGCGGTTTATCTGCAAATACTTAAACACTTTCAATTTTTCTAAACTAGTTAGCAAAAATCCTAACCAATTTTATTAATATCATTTATATAAATTGAAAATACAGCAGAGAAATCCTGTACTAGGAAATGGGCTTCTACACAGATAAATACTTTTTTTAAGGCCTCTATTAAAGTAGTTTACCTGGAAGTGGTAGGTGATATTTAAATACATTATGAATATTTCTAATATATTTATAATAAATTGATTTTTCCCCATACCTAAACAATGTTGGAATTTCCTTACATCCATGTGACTATGTGATAGTTGATAAATATTCCCAAGTCTTTCAAAAGAAATTTATTAAAATTCAAAATGTGTGTGTGAACAAACAGAATGACTTAAGTGCGAGGGAAACTCCAGACACATACTCATACTCGACCAAGTTAATTAAATTTATTATTCATTCAACTTTTATGGCCACCGTGAACAATTCTCGCATATTTATGCAAATATGAGCAATAGAAAGCCTCGCTCTTCTTTCACCCTTTGTCAATTGTCTTTAGCGCCGGCCGTTGCTATTATTAATTAACCACGAATGGCAGCTAAGCAAATTATTAATGGCCAGTGTGCTTGGTGCTTGGTGCTTGGTGGGAGAGGAAGGGAGCTCTGACATTGACTTTTCAATTGAAACAAATCATTATTAGAGGGGCTTGTGTGTGGATCCCGTTCAATTGCGGCGCTCTGGCGGCGTGGCGCTGGCGGAGCGTGTCAAGAGATCGCACCCAACGCATCCGCGTCCGAAGCGGGATCTTCGCCTCCCTGGGAACATGGCAGCATGCATTTCTATGAACTATAATTAGTTATTAATGGCCGCAGTGTAAACGTAATTACCAATTGGACATGGGCCATTGCAGCTCGATTAGCATGGGGTGTGAAGCTGCCTGCACTATCTGTCCATGTCTACTTAATAATACAACAAGCTCGGTGTTGTGTTTTGCATAGAAAAACCAGAATAAGAGCGAACTAGACCGCGTAGATATTTATTGCGTCAATTACCAGATCAGGCTTTAATGGACAGCTCTCGGGCTGATACTGATTCAATGATGTAGTTCTGGTTGAATAACTAAAGTCTAATAAATATTAATGTGCATATGAAACTATAAATTCAATTATTTATATAGAAAGGAATTCTTGATAGACTCGTAAATATTATAGCTAAATTTGACATTCTTATTTACTTTATTTTATGTCATTTTAAAGGCAAGAATGTGCCGAGCAATATATATATAATTTATAAATACATTTAATTGTGTTATTAGGAACGGTGACCATAAAATCCTTATCTTTTTAAGTAAACTTTATTATTAACACTTATCTTAAGATAATATGGCGTTTACAGCTTGTGAAATTCGAAGTAAATTATATATATAATCAATTCAGAGAATGCTCATTATATTTCTTATCTTAAAGGGGGAAATATTCTTAAGAAAATTACTTATTATTTGCTCATTATATGTGCTATCGCAAAGGGGGAGATATTCTTGAGAAAACCTCTATTAGCTCCCTTGATTATGTTATTTGAAATTAATTACTTTTAATTAAAGCTGAATCCCTGTGCGTCAGCATACCACTTATTAATTGAGTTATTTTATCTCAGAACCAGGAACCTGTCGATTTGTCAAACTGTCCAATCATATGCCAGTCGTTATTAGTGATAGGGGAGCAGCAGGAGCAGGGATAGGCAGCTGGGCGGACGGGCAGCCGGGCAGCTGGGGTGTGACCAGGGGGACAACAGCTGCAGAATGCAATTAGCGTTATTTTCAGCGTGCCATGATATTGCACATACGCCATGTGCGCCGGGCGAGTTGAAGGTAAACGACGACGACGTAGTTTATAGCATTGAAATTGAGCCGTTGTGCCCACACGACGACATGGCGACGACCTTCGCCAGCAGTTGCATCTGTGGCAGGCGCCCAGTAACTCCATTGGCCAAAAGCTAAGCCCCAGGGGGGGACGAGGACGAGGGCGAGCCATATGGAAGGGTGCCTATAAAATTGATAATTAATTATCCTGCCTGGACAGGGATCTGGGAACGGAATCGGGACGGGTCGGAGGACGTGGTCTGTGCCCGCGGCTTTTCGCCGACACGCTCCGCTTATTCCTGTTTACAAGTGCGTGAAAATGTGCGCTCAACTGCTTATCACGTGCGGCGTATGGCGTGAATTTTACTGCCGCAGCCACAGCCACATCAAAATCCTCGTCCTCGTCCTCGTCCTGCGGTGTCCAGTGGCCACCTCAATCCCCTCCTAAATGGAATATCTCTTCCGGGGGCCTGGACTTATGCAAATTTAACTCTCGACCCGCAGAGTTTAGTGCCATAAATGCTGGCATCTCTGACTGATATGTGGAGAGTATTTGATTCATGGCTTGTACTGGGCACCAGCAAAATTGTATTTTTTGCAAGGAGAGAGTTCGGATTTCATATTTACTCTACTAAATAATCCCTAAATAATCCCTGGATTCCCCTGGCTTACCTACATAAATGCCTTTGCCCTGCGGGTAAATTGCTTAATTTGGCTTGATTGGTAAATCAACTGAAAAGAATTAAACACTTAAGTCGGCCAACTAAAGTCCAAGCAAAGTAATGCCGGAGGAAAAGTTTGCCTACTTTTGGGCATTGATACCGATACCTTCGGGCTCAGCTACATATATGCTTACTTTCGGATCCATTCCGGCCAAAACCAAAGACAAAGCCAATGCGCTGCTGAGAAGGCCACAAAGGAAAACGCAAACGGGGCAAAGCGGAGAAAGGATGCGGCCGTGGAGGGGGGAAAAGTTCAGCCAGCAAAAGGACACGAACATGGCAGGAGCAAGAGCACGAGCAACCTCCGCTCCTGCGGCTCCACCCCAAACGCAATTACATTAAATCTTGGCTATTATTCTTCTACTTTGTAGAGCTGGCTCGGCTCGGACTCGGACTCGGGCTGCTGCTGTAGTTAATCGCCTCCAACGTGATTGAATTCCATCGAACGCAGGTTGACCAATGACCGGACACAAGCATCCTTGGACGGGATCAGGGAACTGCGAGCTGAGAGCTCTGAGCTGTTGGCTGAGAGCTGCGAGCTACGAGCTGGAAGCTGCTAGCTCGGAGCGGGGGTGCCCTAATAAATGAAATAGAGCCGCTTGACTTGACTGCATTCCGACTGTTTCTGAGAGGCTTTCGCCTTCGCCTTCGTTTTTGCCTTTTCCCCCAACTTGGTTTATGGCCAGTCACTGACCACTTAACTAATTGCTCCTTTGTGTGCTCCTGACACGGGCAATAAAATTAATTCCACTGTGTCCACAGCAACCGCAGAATCAAGTCAATTATTTGCATGTTCCCCTCAGCTGAGTCTTGCCAATCTGCATTCTCGGCATTTATTTATCTTGGGTTGATGGAGAACCGAATGTCTAGAGACGCCAACTGTGCCTTGGTCTTAATTATATGAGTAGCTCACTTTATTAATCATATTTATGGGGAGATTCTAAGTGAATTTGCAGTGTACTTTAAGGTAAGAAATAGGAAAGCTAAGAGTTATCAATGAGGCCGATAAAAGATTATTTATTTAAAAGATAGACCCGACAAATTGGCTTTCCTAAAGAATAATCCTTAAAGGGCTATAATTCATCTTCAAATGAATGCATAAATATTCATAATCATTCTCGGAAAACCCAGCTAAGAAACAATAAGTAAGATTAATATTTAAAAGTAATAATAATTAGTTTTTACTGTTTACTCAAAGGTATCCCGTACCCTTTTACCTTTACATAATTTGCATATTTTAAATGATTCCCTTTCAACTTACCTTCCAGTTCCTTTGTGCATCATGCACGACACCGGCAAGCCGTCCCCCACCGCCGCCAACACCAACACCACTAGCCCCATCCCGCCAAGCAAGATGGCCGCGACACCCCAGTCACCGGCTGGTCGGGACCCGCAGGCTCCAGCGGAGGACGAGGACGAGACCGATGTGATCGGCGACCTGATGGGCCACTACGGCAAGTGGCAGCTGCTGATGACAGTGCTGCTGTCGCTGTTCCAGGTGCCCAACACCTTCCACATATCCTCGTCCATTTACCAGGCGGCCAACAAGGACTTCTGGTGCCAGCGGCCGAAGGAGCTGCAGCAGCTTCCAGTAGATGTCTGGCGCAATCTCTCCGGCTCCATTGACAACTGCCGCCGCTGGGACGGCATCGACTGGAGCCAGGTGGGCAATGGCACGGCGCTGCCCACAGAGTGGAAGGTGAGGCGGAATACCTGGAACTTTTGATGTTTCCATGCCAGATTTAAACCTCTAACTTTCTGTCCATCCTTTCAGAAGCCACCTGATGTGGACAGACAGTTGGTGGCCTGCGAGAAGTGGGAGTACGAGACGCACGACAATGTGGGCAACACCTGGACTTCGGAGTGGGATCTGGTGTGCGACAAGGAGCACCTGAAGAACGTGGCCGAGATGTTCTTCCTGCTGGGCGTGGCAACAGGTGGCATCATCTCCGGCTATCTATCGGACAAGTTCGGGCGCAAGACAATGCTCTTCATATCGGCCGTGCTCCAGACCATATTCGGTGAGTGCTTCTCTGAGCATACAGCATAAAGGCCATCGCGGTCTCCTCTGTATCTCTGTATGTGTGCGCCCCTGCACACGGAAGTCACAGCGACATTGGCCCTGACGATGTCCTCCTCCGGTGACTGTGAACTTGGCCATGTGGGCGGGGGTCAACACGACGACATCGAGTGGCTCTCTGTGGGTTCTGTGGGTTCTGTGGGGTCGGGTCGTCAGGTGGTGGTCGATTGGTCGAGTGGCCGAGTGGGTCGGCTGGGCACTCGAGCTGCAGTTGCCAGCCTTGTTGTCCTTGTTGATTACATCTCACACAGTGTATAATTGAAATTTGCATCCAAAAGGACATTACTAATGAGGGACTGGCACGTGTGCGGACTCTGGCACTGATTGCTCTGCTGCAATGCGACGGATTACTTTGGATAAGATGTTACTAGGTTACCAGGGAAAAGGCTTAAAGTTACAGCTTGGAGTTTAAAGCTTTCCCTTTAATTCTGCTTAGATTTAGAAGATTAAACATTAAATTAAGCCATTATGTATTAAAACCCTGTCTAATTATCCCCCAACAGGTCTCTGGCTGTACATCTGCAGCTCCTTTGAGCTCTATTTGACGCTCCGCGCCCTGCTGGGCTTGGTATCGGTATCGGTCACCTACTCGGGCCTGATCCTGGCCATCGAGTACGTGGACGGCAAGTGGCGGACCCTCGCCGGAATGTACAACCTGTTTCCACTGCCAATCTCGTACATGATCATCTCGGGCCTGGCCTATCTCACCCAGGACTACCAGCGCCTGCAGCTGTGCATTGGGATTCCGGGAATCTTCCTCTGCTTTCTCTGGTAAGACTAGAACGGAAGGTAAACAAACAGCGAACGGGGAATGGGGAATGGGGAACGGGATGTGTGCCCTAGAATAACACATTTATTCGCATGTGTCCGCATCTGGGTGTATATAGCAGATCGCCGACTAGTGGACTGGTGAATAAATGGGGGAAAACAGGTGCGTGGGTGTTCCCCGGCCACTATAAACAGAGTGGCATAATTGGCCGCGGCACATGTTGCGCTTGATATATGGCGCTGGTTCGCTTCGATTTCTCCTTCTTGTGTATGTATAGTATATACAACTTTGTG
This sequence comes from Drosophila pectinifera, assembly GCA_008042775.1. Lineage (NCBI taxonomy): Eukaryota > Metazoa > Arthropoda > Insecta > Diptera > Drosophilidae > Drosophila > Drosophila pectinifera. The sequence continues at coordinate 61,953 of VNKC01000441.1, forward strand.
TACTGATATTTGGCAGGTTTGTGGTGCCGGAATCGCCGCGCTGGCTGCTGGTCAAGGGTCGGCTGGACGAGGTGCGACGGATCATCGAGGCGGCCGCCAAGTTCAATGGACGCCAGCTGCCCGCCGACTATCAGCTGACGCCGCCGACGCAGGAGAGCAGCTCGCAGGACTTCACCTACCTGTTCCGCTCCAGCTACCTGCGACGCATCTCCATCTGCTTCCTTTGCATCTGGTTCACCATGAATCTGGTCTACTACGGCATCGTTCTCAACATGAGCTCCTTCGGCGGCAATGTCTACTTGAATTCGGTGAGTTTTATTGCGTATACGCAACGCGGGTGCGGGCGCGTTAAGTATACGCCACTTTGGCCAGACTTCATCCAGCATCCGAAATCATGTCAACATATAGGATCAATCAAGCGCATTTAGCAAGTGCCAAGTGGTGCTGCTGATGGCTGATGGCCGCCTAATTGGATTTGTCAGCGATTCCATCAGCCGAAGACCGAGAAGTATGTCTGTTCGATGTCAAGTGCCGCTGGTCCGACCGCTGGACGGTGTGAAAATGTGTTTGCAATCGAATTATGATGCCACCCATCACCATCTCCCACCACCCACAGCCCCCCTCCGTAGATAAGTCCTGCCGCAGCCGCAGCCATCTTAGCCCCTCCAACTGGCACTTGGCCAAATGGATGTTGAGCACAGTGCTGACGGGCCTTGGATTAGCGTCCAAAGAGTAAACAATATGCAAAACATGCTCGGCATTTGTTTCGGGATTTGATTGTTTTAAAGTGCTAAAGCGCTTAAGGTTGTCTGATCTCTGTGTTCTCTGTGTCCCGCGCACGAGCAACTCGATAATTAGTTTGAATTGTTGGGATATTGTCTTTAAAATGGCAGGTAGACATGTCTGAACATTGATTGAAAAAACACTTGAGGACTTTATTACTAAATTGGTGATTTGGAAACATAAATATTATTATAGAAACAAGCCTTATAATATATTTAGTTAATTATAGTTAATTATTTCACAATCAAAATTAATAAAATCAAGTATTAATAATATATTTTACACAGAAGCCAGGAATATTTTACTCATGGTGGTATGACACTGCACTTCCATTTTTTGTAAAAAGGGATGGTCCAAAGGACTTTTTCATAATTTGTATTATTTTCCTTTTTTTTTAATTTACAACACAGATTGATAAGACTTTTAAAGTTAACCTTTAAGATCTTACTATAGAAAAGAAATATTAGTTTAAAGCTTTCCTTGTTGAAATTCGACAATCTAGTAACATAACCCCATTAAATACAATGCAACACATTTTGATATGACTTCTAAGGTTATCTTACTAGTAAACCCTCTAAGAATTTAGTTATAAAAAAAGGAATATTAGTTTAAAATTCCCGCTCATTGCTCATCTCTGGCCAGATAACGACAATGGGCATGCCAGCGGGCTCCTCAGCTAATTTATTGCATAATTTATTTTGACAACGCCGGGCGCACCTTTGATGCCGCTCTGATTTAATGCGCCCCGCCGACAGTTGACATCTTGTCCACTTGCCCTGCCCATCCGTTCATCCGCTCATCCTCTCCCTCTTGTCTTGTCTCCTCCGCAGGCGCTAGCTGGCCTAGTCGAAATACCCGCCATCGCCGTGGCCATGTACATCATCACCAAGGTGGGCAAGAAGTGGCTCTTCTGCGCGACTTTGATCTGTGCCGGCGTCGCCTGCTGCTGCGCCGCCATCACCGAGGGGCATCCGGAGATGCTCTGGCTGAAGATCACATTCCTGATGATGGGCAAGTTCACCATCAGTGCGGGCAACACCATTATGCCGGTCTACACGGCGGAGCTCTATCCGACGCCCATCCGCAACGTGGGCGTGGGCGCCTGCAACGTGGCCGCCGGCCTGGCCCTGATCCTCACACCCTACCTGTCGCTGCTGGTGAGTGTCCTGGCCGAGATCCCCCTACCTAGTTGAATCTTATCCCCTTGCCTTATTCTCCCTTGCAGAACAAGATCGAGGGCCACCTACTAATGAGCCTGCTGACCGCCTGGAGCATCTTCGGCGGCGTGGTCGTGCTCTTCCTGCCGGAGACCGCGGTGCGCTCGAAGCCCTCCTCCAACCAGGGTGCCGCCAATGCCAGTAATGCCCTTGCCAATGCCAGTGCTGCCAAGCAGGTGTAATGACCGCTGATCCCCAAGTAATCCCCACCACCTGTTCGGCGTCCCCTCGCAGGACAGGGTGTATTTTGGCTGGTCCAAAGTACGTCGTTGATGAGCTGTCTCTGCCTCCCCGCCCCCTTCAGACCCAAGTCCCAGCCTGCCCCACCTGCTGCATCTGCCGCACCTGCTGCTGCACTTGCACTTGCACTTGCTGCCCACCTGCCATGCCCCGAAGCCACCTGCAATTAACGGTAATCGATCCAATGAATGTCCAAGCGTAAAGCCAATTGGCCAGAGAATGTCACATGTCAGGCAGGACCTTGTTTGCGTAGCACGTAGTGAGTATGTATCTTAACAATTAACTAACAACCATGGCTTGTAGCTTATGTCGTAGTCTAAGTACCACTCACAGGTGATCACTGATCGCCACCAGGAACACTCGAAATAGCTTAAGTTCTTCGGTAACCATCCGGAGGTAATACCATCAACTAAACGCAACACTTAGGGAGGAATTGCAATCTTACTTTGATCCTTTATATAGTTCTCCTTTGAATATTTGTATTAATGATTTTATTCCATTTAAATAGTGGAATCTTTATTAAACTCGATTTTTTATTTATCTAATTACTTAAAGACTTTACTTTGATAAATTTAATTTCTGAATGGATATCTTTTGCTGAACATTTGGTGGAATATTTTGTTATATTTGGTATTTTGATATATATATTCCTGAATTAATTTTCTTATGAAGTGTATATGTCTGAGAGTATGTAGATTCGTGTTCAGTTAGTATATCATTTAGAAAATAAAGGCTCATCTTAATTGCCTTAAAAATGCTTTGTTAAAGGATATATGTTATTTATTTTATGATTTAGTTTCCTTGATTGGTATTAAAGTCTGTTTTTGATTCCTTTTCTCACCCCATATATTTTATACCAAACTATGTTTATAGGGTTATCCTGCCTAATTTTATTCTCCATAGTTTGCACCTCCCTAAGGCAAGTTTTTAATCAGATAAAAACTTTAAATAATAGCCCAGTAAAATGCCCTTAAGCGTAGAGCCTTACAATAAGTGTATTGCTGATCCAATTAAAAAACGAATCAATGTTCGCACAGCAACACAAAAACACAAACAACAAAAATATATTCTTGTCAATGCGTCTTGTCAATATCTCAACGTACACATAATCTCGTCGTTGTCGTCGTCGTCGTCGTCTTCTTGTTGTCTATTAATAATAATATTAATTGTTCCCCAATACGAGATCAATAAGAACGAAGAACGAAGCTGAAAGCGGATTCCAGCGGCAAATTGTAATCTCTAGTAATCGTAGTCAATTAATCCTACCATATATACAGCCTCTAAGTATCGGTCAATTATGGATTTGTATATATATGTCTGTTTGTGTGCAGGGACATGGAACATACAAGGAGTTTTATTGTTTAGAGAGCCGTCAATGAATAAATATATATATATATATGTATGTATATGAAGTGAACTAAATCAATTTCCAATATAATGCATTTAACAATGTATACAATTATGTGTATATGGATATGTGTGCGTTTGTGTATGAATACTTAGTGAGAAAAACAAAAAGCAATCAATTAGACAACACAAAACTGTTGAATTACTTGTTGTACTTATTAAAAAGAACCTACCAAGTCGTTATTTGCTCATCGTATGTAATTTTTTGTATTATTTTTCTTACCTTTACTCGCCTATTTTACTTTGTACGTTGAATTTCTGTTGCCTATTGTACTTACCCGTTAAGATCAGGACCAGGATCAGCTTCGTTATGTATTTGTTAATAAGTAAGTCATTTTCTAAGCTTCAAATAAATGGAAGAATACCCGAATCTAAAGCGAAACTCAATTAATTCATAGGTTGGACGGACGGTGTTTAACGAAACACTTGAATAAAATTATGAAAAATTGTTGTAAATCAAAATTACCAAAGCAAACGCGATTATAGTGTCAAAATAAAGTATGAATAAATAGATAATGTTGTATTTATTATGTGTGTGGGATGTGGAGTATGGATGGGGTATTTTAATAACTTTTTTAAGGTGGCTATTGTAAAAGACAACGTTATATATTAATGCAATTTTTTACCAATATTTTCCCATTTATTTACTTAGCTAATTTATAGGCAACATCATTGGTTCTTTTTTTATAAATAAAGAATGAAAAGAAATAAATGAAATAGATTGTGAATTGTGTAAAATACAACTATATATATTAATGCCATTTTCTACCAATATTTTTCCATTTGTTTACTTAGTTAATTTATAGGCAACATTGTTGGTTCTTTCTCTATAAATAGAGATTGAAAAGAAATAAATGAAATAGATTGTGAATTGTGTAAAATACAACTTTATATATTAATGCCATTTTCTACCAATTTTTTCCCATTTATTTACATAGTTTATTTAATTAGTTAATTTATAGGCAACATCATTGGATCTTTCTCTATAAATAGTGATTGAAAAGAAATAAATGGAATAAGTCCTGTGGAACTTATTGAAATTGAACTCAAAAGCTCTCGAGTAAAAGCTCCCCGACACACGGAGCGATCGTGGGGTAGTCGAAGTACGAGCTTTGTCCAAGCTCTCTCGCCGCTGGCAATGCCTCTGGATTACCAGAGAGCTTTCGCTCTCTTGCCAACTTACAGAGTGCTTATAACAGAGCCGCGGGTCTTTTAACGGTTCCAGATCGCCGCCGACATCTGAGAAACCAACGATCGCCGCGAGTTTTCCCCAATATCTTAGCCATTTCCCAATCAATCGGACGATCGGAAGTCTTGCAAGTGCCGAGAAATGAGTGGCGTGCTGCGACGCGGTTCCTTGAATTTCGATTGCGTGGGCGGGCCGCGGGACAAGGGCAGGGGCAGCCTCGAGGCGAACCTGTACGGCGGATATCGCGAGACGAGGCCGGGCCCAAAGACTCCGGAAATCAGTGTCATTGCCTTGGACTTTCGTCGCTACTCCGAGGACCTCAAGAAGCCGCCAAGGGAGGAGCAGGAGCTGCCGGCAGTTAGGGACCTCAGCCAGGACGACAACAGCGATGTAATATCGAATTTCCTGGGACACTACACCCGCTGGAGCTTCCTGTGGACCCTGCTGCTCTGCCTGTTCCAGCTGCCCACCACTTTTCACCTGTTTTTGTTTGTGTTTCAGGTGAGTCTCGGCCAGGGCCTTTATGGCTTGCCAAATATTTGCCCAGCTGATTGCTGCGCAAAACCCAATATTTTGGTAGACCTAGTAAAGGTATATGGTTTGGTATACCCAAAACAACAAACAAACCCACTCGCTCCCCGGAAGAAAACATTGTGCAATTGATTGATTGATAACCGTAGAGTGTGTGCCAGTGATTTGCACTAATAATGGCCGGCTAATTGGTTGTGTTTCGGAAGTGTATCTCTGCGCTGCAACTCGTTGACAATGGAGTAATTGCCGGGGGAAAGGAGATAAACATCGCTTCGGTTATTACAAAATGCTATTTATCAGCATATTGTTGTGACGAGTAGGTGAGTGTGCGTAAACTGAGTTACGGTTACGGCCAAGACGCAGGTAGGGAAACAATTGATAACACACTCGCGGGGAGCTTCCACTCGAGTTGGCCGCCGACTCACAATCGGAGTTCGCATGCCAATTTCGGCCATCACTTTCAGCACTTAGCCAGCCCGGCAAGTGGATAATTCGAGACGCCACTCGAGACCCCACATGGGCGACCTTGGAGCACCTTTGACCGACTTCCAGGGAGGCTGTCACCTAGCCTAGCCACTTTTCCACTTGGAAGCCATTTATCGCAGGGAGTAGTTGCGTGCGCATCATTTGCCTATGTTTTCGAGGTCCACAATCACGGTAATCGCTCACCTGGCGTGCCAGTGTCCCACTGACAAGGCAAAAACCACACACTCCACTTACCTTGACACACACGATCGGTGGGCGATCGCTAGAACCTGCAACAGTCATCGAAGAACACAAGAAGTCTGGCCAACGGAGGCTAATTACACTAATTGAGAGCCAATAAATTGGGCGATAAGACGGAGATTGGCCACAGTTGACCTTAAGTTGCGAATGATGCAAGAGGTGGCTAGTGTTGGGTCATTGGGTTCAGAGGAGAAGGCAAAAACGGAAGGCTATCTAAGGCTTCTAAAGCCGCATTTAAATACCCAACTATTCATATCAATCATATGATATAAAGTAAACTTTTCATGATCTTGTAAAAGTAATAAATCATGATGTATTGCAACTTCCAGCAACTAGTACTTTGTGTTATTTTCAAGTAGTTATTACAGTTACAAAACTGTAATTAAACAGCGAATTATTCGTGAGAATATTCTATAATCAACCGATAAGGTATCATTAGAACTGGTTTCATAGAAATCAATAAAAGAAAGCTACCTGTAAAACTCTAATACCCTCCTTACTTCTATATTAACCATACGCCTTGGTGGCAAGGTGCTGGAAGTGAACTTATCATGATATTTTAACTAATCCATATAATTGATCAACTAATCAACTAAACCATATATTGTGACACTTAATAAAAAAAGTGTTAATTTGAGAGCCCATTATAAATCACAATCTCCCATATACTAGAGGAACTTAACAAAAAAGTAACAATAAATGTTTTGTTTATATTCAAAAACAATAAAGCGGTTTGGTTGCATTTCGGTATAAATTAGTTTGCCTGTCTGAGGCTAATGCCATTGCGTATTTAGAGTTTAGGAGAATATCAAAATATTTAGGGGATATTCACCTTTGGGACAATTGTCTACAATTATCAAGAGTATATAAGGCTATGATTAAATACAACAAAACCCTGCTTAAGGTACATAAATCGTAAAGAAAAATATACAAATATATAAAAGCCTATTTGTAGATATAAAAAACATAGCTTTAAGCTGACCAGAGAATTCGGATTGTTTATTAAAATAATTTAAAATTCCCTTATCAGTTCACCTCACCAATTACCAACAATTTTTATTTGTTTATAAAAGATAAAAAATAACGGTAGCGAACTAGACAATAACCAGGGACTTCTGTCTGACTGATATTATTAAATGCATAAGACTAGTTCTACCTAACTAGTTTTTATTTTCCTTTGATAAGCATAATACTATCAGGGAAACAACAAACAATTGTTAATTGGCGGGGAATGTAATCTGGGGAAGCCATCGTTGGCATTTACATGAACCAATCAAATATAGAAGATAAGATAGCGTAACCGAACTATAACCGAAGAAAGTTCGGTTCTAACTATAAAGATATCTTTATGCTGCGAGCTTCGCCAAATGAATTCGGCGCTTCGCGGAAGGTGCATCAGCCTTGTGGGAGGAGGAGTTGGAGTTGGCCAAGGCACTCCCAAGCAAAGGTCAAGTGGTTCTCTAATGACTCAAAGTTAACAAGCAATTCGGCGGCTATCGTAACATCGCGTTGTGTTGGACATTATTATTATCTTTTCGGGGCCCCCCAGAAATCTGTAACAACGCCGCGCCTGCATAAAAAGCTGACAAAAAACAAGAGCTGAGACTCGGCCGAATCTCTCGGGGCACTCACGCACTCTCGGCTCTCAACACCTGAGCCAGCGACCTGCCCAAACTGGCACCTGGGTCTGTCACCGCTCCAGCTCAAATTTGAATTTCATAAGGCACTGCCTCTGAGGCTGTTTCGAAAGCCACATTCTAAATCAGTTGACTTGCATCGCAAGACGCACACGGTTGCCACTTGCAGCGGGAGAGAAATGGAGCTGGCGGACATGGACGTGGCACCGGGCGAGGCCTCGCCCATGCTGCAGGGCTGCGTCGATCTGGAGGAGCTGGATCTTCTGCACACCCGGCTTCTGGAGCGGCTCTTCGGTTGCATCAGTGCCTGGCAGACCCTCTGGTTCGGCCTGCTCTCGATCTTCCAGGCCATCTGCACCTTCCACATCTTCGTCTACGTGTTCCAGGTGAGTCCGACCCGCGCAGGTTGACTGCTCGGCCGGAGGCCACCCGCCACCTGCAGTTGGCCACCGATTCGCTCCACTGCCAACTGCTCAAAGCAATTGCCATTGACAAGGTTCTGTGTTCAGTGCCCCACGCCTACCGCCCCCAATGCCAGTTATCAGCGTGCACCTGTGATAAGGTGTCTTCGAGCGGCTGCCTAATATTATTTTATTATTATTTTTGCGGGCGAGTCAAACCCGTTTGAGCTACTGCTTGCTCGGCGAAAGATACAGTGTCACTCAGCGTTTTCGAGATCGAATATCAAATGCATTTTATTGCCTTACAATAAATGTGTTTGTTGAACCCGCTGGTAGGGGAAAAGAGGGTATTTTGACTTTAGAGAGACCTACCTTCCTACCACCCGCTCTCTAAAATCGAGAAAGAGAAACTATGAACAGGTGCTCTATAGTTCCGAAGAACCAACTCTCCAATTTAAAATGATTTTTCGGTTTTACTCTTCTCAAAGCATGCAATGGTACTGGTACCAGGTATTACATGGTCAGTTATATATATTTCTTTATTAAAGTAGAAGAATCATATTAGGCTTCATATTAATTTCTTTAAAACTTCTCATGTCATCAAGTCATAATATAATTAAAATAATTTGAAATTATATTCTTTGCTTTACTTTAAGTAACTACAAATTCCTAAGTACCAGGAATTGTTAACTGTTTTGCCTTAGAGCTATATTAACTCTTCGAAAGGATTCCAGGTATTTAATGGTCGGTTCTATGTATTTATTTTTTTATTAAAGTAGCCTTTAGATATGTATAAGTTTCAAGTAGGCTTCATAATAATTTCTTATGTTTATTTGTAAAATAAAATTTGTATATATTTAATAATTCATATTGTAATGTGCTTTGCTTTACCTTAAGTAACTAAAAATTCCTAAGTACCAGGAATTGTTAATTTAGTACGCTTCAATTTGTATTACAACTCCAAGTGCGCAGTTTTCTTTGTAAACAATCAAAGCTATTATGATTTTTATTATTATTATTAACACACAGTTAATGAGTTTAGAGTACGCCTTAGGCTCGACTTCAACATAAGCAACCTTAACTGAGCCGCTTTTGGCTTAATTATTGACACACAATAATCGCCAGAGAAGTAATAACAAATTTATTTATTGTTTCTGTGGCGGCCGAAACGAGTTTGCTGTTGTACTATCCAGTACATATATAAATCACATATGTCTGTCCGCCCTGCGACCCCAAGTCGTCGATTTGCTTACACCGATTTAATGGCATATATCTAACACGGTCTTCGTGTCGGGCTGCCTTGGCTTAATTGGCTAAATCCGCAAATTGCACGCTTTGTGTTATTGGCAGTGAAGATGACAACTTTGTGGATTATGGTAGGTCTAGGCTTTGTGGCTCAGGCACCATGACAACACGATTTTCCAGCGACAAGACTTTTTAATTAATTTCCACTCCCAACTGATCCATATCAGGTGGTGGTATCGATGGTGTTGGTGCTGTGCCCCGGCTCTCGGCCAGCCCAAGGTTGGGCTCGAAAGGTAACTCCCTGCCAGAGGCCAATATTGGCCGCTAACTGTCTAAATATATTAATTAGACAATAATAATAAAATACTTTGGTAAGTAACTCAGCATGCCACTGGCTATGGTCTGGCACTGGCACACTGGTCTCCAGTCCGCTGGGGAAACCGAATCGGATCGCAACTGGGACTTGAAATTGCAATTTGAATACTTTCTCACCTAGGGTCAGTAGGTGACCCTGTGGCAATTAAGTTAACAATACCCCCTGAGCACCTGAACAGCGTGTACTATATTTACCAGTCCCCAGGGGAGATCTATAAACTAAAAATCTCTCAGAAGGCTAGACGACAGATATTTTAAGACTAGCCTATGTTTCTCTGCAATTGTTTTAATTAATTCAGCTTATTTTCTTGGAAATTGTGTTCAATAAGTCGTGACTAAAAAGAGTAGTTTAGCACAGCATTAATAACTATATTATTATTCATTACCTATAGTTAAAAACAATAAATATCTTAAGTACCTGATTTTATTTATTTTTAACAAAGGTAATGTATGTAATGATAGCTTTGCTTAAGCTTTAAACAATTGGAAACGAGGAAGTAATATAATTGAAACCTAATGGAAGTTAACACTAACTTAAAGAGGAATCGTTAGAATTATTTCACGAGCTTTTTATTTTATAAATTCAAGTTTTCTCTTTCTAGAACAAATTCAAATTGAAATCATCTTCTATTAGGGAGAAAAGCCTACAAACTTAGTCACTTCCTTAATGGTCTCAGGAATTCTTAAAATGAATTTGTTTTCTTAACAACTAACAACATTCTTAGGCTTATAACAATTCAAAAAACTCATGAAGCTCTCTCATAAACAATTGAATGCAAATTGAATTAAGATTTTCCGAAACGATCAATTACGGATATGCCATTATCTGACTTAGAGACAATGCTCACTTATTGACACTTGAGACAGTAACAATAGCCATTAGTTAGTTAGATCCAATGATAAGAGAATTTTATTAAGCAATCAGTCGGCTGGGGTTCTTTCCCTTTCCTTCCAGTTAAAATTTAAATACCTTTTCAAGTGATAGTTCCCTAAGACAGATTAAGATTACTCCCAATCCGGTAGGAGTTTCCTTAGACCAGTGTGCCACTAGAGTAGAGTAAAACACTCTTAGGTGCAGCTGGGGCGGAGCCATAATATTATTCTGATGCAGTCAGAGTCGAAAACTGCCCACGCGGCTACAAAAATTCCATGGCTGCCCGAGAGTCGCCATGCAAATGCCTGAAACGTGACAGGTAACCGCCGGGGCGACAGAACAACCTGCCACGGCGGCCACAAATGACATCACGGCCGGCAAACAACCTGCCACTCGATCACCAGTCTGGCCGGGGCAACGCGGGGGAGCCTCTCCAGAAACACTACCCATGACCGCTGCCATTAATTATTGGAAATGTCTCGCTTTTGTTACACCCCAACTTGAACTTGAAGCCATTTCCTCGGAGCCGCATGCCAAATGTTTAATTGAGACACGTCCCATGTCGGACAGGGGCTATCAACCTGTTGTACAGCGAGTTGACTGTTTATTCGGCGACTGATAAGCCGCTTTCATCGATTCCATGATCAATCAGATGGCCGCTTTCGTGTTCGTGTTCGTGTTGCATGCCAACACTCAGTAATTTCCACCGTGTTAACCTGTCACGAGTCACTCTCAAATGACAAATGGGGCTGCTGTAAAACAGACTTACTACGGGTTAATCGCAATCAGCAGGCGGAAGAAAACATTTGAAGCTTTTACTACCGACACGACTGGCTAAAGTATATATCTCACTCGATGCCATTCGATTTATAGCTCTACAAGTGTACTAAGTTCCCATTCAAAGTTTAAAGTTTTCAATTTATTTATTCGGAAGAAGCTAAAGCCTCATGTGGGTCACGTAATTGCAAACGTGAATCGAATCTTTAAAATCAGCCTAAATTTTGGTATTCCTATGAGATTTTATTGGCGAAATTCGGAGAAAAATGAGTTTTGGGCTTAACTTATTATAGGAGTTTTATATGTTATTTATTTATGAATTAATGAAAGCACTTGGAATATCTTAAATATTTTTATCAGCCAATAGTACATTATTATGTATTTTAGGCCACATTTTTTACCTCTTGCAATTTATATTCTGCAAACTCTGAGATTGTTTCTAAATAAACCATTATTAAATATAAATACTTTTATTTATAATTTTAGGTTTTCAAATATATTTCACTTAAATATTCCCTAAGAAATATACCATCCCCATAATTTACAGACTGCTCCCAAGGACTTCTGGTGTGCCCAACCAGATCACCTCCGGGAGATGAGCGTCTCCGAGTGGCGCAACCTCAGTCAGACCCCCAATGGCTGCCTGCTGCTGGACGTGGACTACTCCCAGGTGACCTACGTTGGCAACCAGTTGGTCAACTGGCCGGCCAACGCCACCGAGCTGGGCTACCGGCCCTGCCCGCACTTTGAGTTCTCCGACGCGGATGGATCGGCCAAGACGCTGGTCCAGGAGTTCGAGCTGGTGTGCGGACGCGACATTCTCAGCCTGGTGGAGACCTGCTTCCTGGTGGGTGCGGCGGCGGGAGCTGTGCTCAGTGGCTGGATATCGGACCGCTTTGGCAGGCGGCACACACTGATGGCCTTCGTTACCATCCAGAGCGTTTTCGGTGAGTTGAGAAGCAATATAGCTTCAAGAGGTTATTAGCTTTTAGGTGTTTGCTATAATTCGATAGTTAATTGAATGAAGGTGGTTATAAAATTGCAAATCCAATTAAAGGTTTAATTAGCCATAGCCATAAAAGTGCCAAGATCTTTAAGATTGATATATTAACTTGCATTAAATAGATCTATAAGGTACCAATCCAATTCCAAAAGAAGTCTAGTAAAAATAGAAAAAACCAAGGCTGCAATTCTTCTTGGGAAGAAAGAAAGAGAAAAGTAAGTAAAATAAAGTAAGTGAAGTAAGAAAGAGAAAGTATATAAACGTATATAAAAGTATTGCTTTTCAAAGGGAAACACATATAAATATTTAATGACTCTTTAGAGGCACCTTTTATCTTCATGGCTTTTTCTCTGTGAGAATTACATGACAAAATTGAAACAGTCCGAGATAAAAGCAGGGAGCTGGTAGTTGCTGCCCTTCTGACCATGGCAATTTGAGTGGGATTCATTTTCTAATTGTCATTTATATGCAGCTTTGTCCGTGAATCGCCCGACTAACAGCTGCATTTGCATTCGTCCTGCTCTCTGGCCCGGCTGCGATTTTAATTGACTTTACACTCTTATTTACGTGCCCGACCTTGCCACTGACATTCCCTCCCTCTGCCTGCTGCCTGCTGGCAACCCGGCGTCCTTTTGGCCACCGTACGTATTTGCAGGTGGAATTTTGGCCTTCTCAACATCGGTGGCCATGTTCATGTCGCTACGCGTTATAATTGGATTCGCATCAATGACCGTGACTGTTGTGAGCTTCGTGCTGGTGGTGGAACTGGTCTCCGGCAAGTGGCGCACCATAATCGGCATTCTCAACATTCTGCCCGTGGCCATCTCCTACGTCCTTGCCTCCGGACTGGCCTACCTCATCCGCGACTGGCGCCACCTCCAGCTGGTGATCTCCTGGCCATGGCTAATCATGCTCAGCATGTGGTAAGTTTCGCTAAAGGGGCTTTATCGGGTGGGGTTCCATGGTCTTTTAGTTGGGGTTTTTCCTATGCTTTTAGTTTAATTCATTTAATAAAGTAGATTATCACGGATGGCTTCACTCTGCTGAACCAAGCTAGAAAATTATTGCTTTAATCAAGCCAATTTAACCTTTTTCTTTTGCAAAATTAGAGTACTTCTATAAATATAGAGGTAGTTTCACCAACAATTCAGCAAATAATGGTAATAATAATTATAATTTCATGCGTATATATGGTGAGTCAACCAATTTTATGAAAGCTAATGTATTTTATGTAAAATTGTCCAGTAATTATGCTTATGCGGTTTTGAATTTAAAATTGCATTAAATAAATAAAATTGCTCTCCCACTGAACATTTCTATAATAACAGACAACAAAATAGCTAGTATATTTTGTAGCTTAAAAACCCTAAAATAAACAGGAGCAATGGTTATTAAATTGTCGACTCAAAAATGCGAATATTTGATGTCTTCTGGAGTGCATATTATGGCCAACAATGATATGATAGCCAAATGCCGTATATTTTTCGATTCACTGTTAAAATTCCAATTATTTAACAATAAAATACCTATAAAAATGAAAAACAAAATTTTGGCAAATTTTTTCGAAAATTGATAAGGGGTTACATCATTAAAATTGTCAAAAATTGACTAAAAATTTATTTCTTTTAATTTTCAAACTAAATATGCAGATTAATTAACCAACTAAAAACTAACACGGAAAAGCTTTCCGAATTGAAATTAAGGCTGTTTTGGCCAAGTTATAGATATTTTTAGTTTAAGTACCCAAATATCAGCATACTTGAGGCCTTCAGGAGATCATAATTTGGCCAAAAATGGAATGACAGCCAAATGCCATATATATTCCGATCCGCTGTTTTTAAGGCTGTTTGGGCCAATTTATGGTTATTCTTAAGTTTGATTAGTTCAAAAATTAGGATATAAAAATGCCAATTTAAGGACCCAAATGTCCGCATACTTGATGTCTTCTGGAGAGCATAACTTGGCCAAAAATGGAATGACAGCCAAATGTCATTCATATTCCGAATCGCCGTTAAAATCTTAATTACTTAAATATAAAATATTTGAAAAAAAATGAGATAAAAAATTTGGCCGATTTTTCAAAATTTTATAAG
>VNKC01000442.1:0-19907 GCA_008042775.1 Drosophila pectinifera
GAATCGCTGTTTTCAAGGCTGTTTTGGCCAAGTTATGGTTATTCTTAACTTAGCTTTGTTCAAAAATTAGAACATAAAAATGACGATTAAAGGACCCAAAAATCCGCATACTTGCGGTCTTCTGGAGAGCATATTTTGGCCAAAAATGGAATGACAGCCAAATGCCGTCCATATTCCGAATCGCCATTAAAATCTCAATTATTTAATAATAAAATATTGATATATAAACATAAAAAATTTTTGGTCGATTTTTCAAAAAAATGTAAGGGGTTACATCATTAAAATTGTCAAAAATTGGCAAAAAATTAATTTTGTCAAATTTCTAAAATTGATATGCAGATTAATTAACCAAATAAAAACTAGCACAGAACTGCTTTCCGAATTAAAATTGAGGCTGTTTTGACTTAGCAATGCTTATTTTTATCTCTGACTTGTCCTAAAAAATTAGAACATAAAAATGACGATTAAAGGACCCAAAAATCCGCATACTTGCGGTCTTCTGGAGAGCATATTTTGGCCAAAAATGGAATGACAGCCAAATGGTATATATATTCTGAATCGCTGTTTTCAAGGCTGTTTTGGCCAAGCTAGGGTTATTCTTAACTTAGCTTTGTTCAAAAATTAGGACATAAAAATGACGATTAAAGGACCCAAAAATCCGCATACTTGCTGTCTTCTGGAGAGCATATTTTGGCCAAAAATGGAATGACAGCCAAATGGTATATATATTCCGAATCGCTGTTTTCAAGGCTGTTTTGGCCATGTTATGGTTATTCTTAACTTAGCTTTGTTCAAAAATTAGAACATAAAAATGACGATTAAAGGACCCAAAAATCCGCATACTTGCGGTCTTCTGGAGAGCATATTTTGGCCAAAAATGGAATGACAGCCAAATGTCATATATATTCTGAGTCGCTGTTTTCAAGGCTGTTTTGGCCATATTATGGTTATTCTTAATTTAGCTCTGACAAAAAATTAGGACACAAAAATTACGATTTAACGACCCAAAAATCCGCATACTTGCGGTCTTTTGGAGAGCATATGTTGGCCAAAAATGGAATGTCAGCCAAAAGCGATATATATTCTGAATCGCTGTTTTCAAGGCAGTTTTGGCCATGTTATGGTTATTCTTAGTTTAGCTCTTTCCAAAAATTAGGACATAAAAATGACGATTAAAGGACCCAAAAATCCGCATACTTGCTGTCTTCTGGAGAGCATATTTTAGCCAAAAATGGAATGACAGCCAAATGGTATATATATTCCGAATCGCTGTTTTCAAGGCTGTTTTGGCCACATTATGGTTATTCTTAAATTAGCTCTGTCCAAAAATTAGGATATAAAAATGACGATTTAAGGACCCAAAAATCCGCATACTTGCGGTCTTTTGGAGAGCATATGTTGGCCAAAAATGGAATGGCAGCCAAAAGCGATATATATTCCGAATCGCTGTTTTCAAGGCTGTTTTAACCACATTATGGTTGTTCTTAATTTAGCTCTGTAAAAAATTAGGACATAAAAATAACGATTTAAGGACCCAAAAATCCGCATACTTGCGGTCTTCTGGAGAGCATATTTTGGCCAAAAATGGAATGACAGCCAAAAGCCATATATATTTCGAATCGCTGTTTTCAAGGCTGCTTTAACCACATTGTGGTTATTCTTAACTTAGCTTTGTTCAAAAATTAGAACATAAAAATGACGATTAAAGGACCCAAAAATCCGCATACTTGCGGTCTTCTGGAGAGCATATTTTGGCCAACAATGGAATGACAGCCAAATGGCATATATATTCCGAATCGCCGTTTTCAAGGCTGTTTTGGCCATGTTATGGTTATTTTAAATTTGGCTTTGTCCAAAAATAAGGTCATAAAAATGACGATTAAAGGACCCAAAAATCCGCATACTTGCGGTCTTCTGGAGAGCATATTTTGGCCAACAATGGAATGACAGCCAAATGCCGTCCATATTCCGAATCGCCATTAAAATCTTAATTATTTAATAATAAAATATTGAAATATAAACATAAAAAATTTTTGGTCGATTTTTCAAAAAAATGTAAGGGGTTACATCATTAAAATTTTCAAAAATTGAATAAAATTTTAGTTTTGTTTATTTTTAAAGTCGGTATGCAGATTAATTAACCAAATAAAATCTAACAAAGAAAGGCCTTCCGATTTGAAATTAAGGCTGTTTTGACCAAGTTATGGTTATTCTTAATTTAGCTCTGTCCAAAAATTAGGATATAAAAATGACGATTTAAGGACCAAAAAATCCGCATACTTGAGGTCTTCTGGAGAGCATATTTTGGCCAAAAATGGAATGACATTCCTATGAAATATTAAAAAAATATTGAAAATATAACTTTGGCCAATTTTTCAAAATTTTATAAGGGGTTACATCATTAAAATGATCAAAAATTGATAACAAATTTATTTAATTCTGGATCTGATTATGCAGATTAATTAACCAACTAAAAACTACCACAGAAAAGCTTTCCGAATTGAAATTAAGGCTGTTTTGGCTTAGTTATGGTTATTTTAAACTGTGACTTGTCCTTTTTGGACATAGGGTATCAATTTGCCGACCAAAAAATTCGAATATCTGAGGGCTTCTGGAGAGCATATAATGGCCAATAATGAAATGAAAGCCAAATGGCGTATATCTTTCGATTCGCCGTTAAAATCTTAACTATTTAAAAATAAAATTCTTTAAGAGAATTAGAACAAAAATTTGAACGATAAAAAATAACATAGAAAAGCTGTCAGAGTTGAAACTCAGGCTGGGTATAACGGTTTTCCATTTTTAATGGTCGCAGCAGCGGCAGCAGCCAACTTTGTTTACTTGAAAAAATCCACTGCATTGATAGCATACTTTTATGGGCTTGCTATGTACTCTTATTAAAAAACGGTTGTATCTTTTAGGTTGAAACGATGAGCCACTGGAGAATGGAAAAAACAAGTGCATACTTTTGGGGAATAAATAGCTGCTGCCAGGTCGATATATGAAATTTATAAGAAAAATTCGCCGGTACAGGGTTTCAGGTACCAGGCGAACAGAAATGGTAGATAACGAACGGGTGACAGGAGAGCTTAAATATAAAGTAACTATTTTTAGCCAGAAAGATGGCGAAATAACTGCATACTTTGAGGTCTTCGTGAGAGCATTGTTTGGCCAATAATTAAACATTCGTCAAATGCCGTATATATTCCGATTCTTTTTTAATATTGATAGAAACGGCAGCTCTTATTTTTATGTGAAACTTTTTATTTCATTTCAGTTTTGTATTTTTTTTTTTGGTTTGTTTTGTATGTTTAAATACTTATTAAAATTGTTTTTGTTTTTTACTTTTCGTTTTTGTGTGTGTGTGTTGTTAGCGTCTGCTTTTTCTGTTGTTCTTTGTGTGTGTGTTTTTTTGTGGTTTTTCTTTTTTTGCTAAATAATGTTTTGCGATTTTTTTCTTCGTTTTTTATTCCTTTGCGACGGTAGCTAATGTTTGCTATATAGTAATTACATATATAGAAAGATGCATGTATGCGCTTGTGTGTGTGTATTTGTGTGTGTGTGAATGCACGTGAGTATGTATTGTGTGGGTGAGTTTTGAGTTCTGAGAGTTTTCTATCGTTTGCGTATCATTTCGTTCATTTTGCTTATATCATTTCAATAATAATTTGTTTGCTTTTGTTGCTTAGTTAGGAATGGAAAAAAATTACAAGCCATAAATAATGGTAGAAAAAAACTTTACAAAATACATTTTCAAAGAGAGAGCTACGGCTTTTCAGACACGGACACGGAGACGGAGATGGGAAGAAAGTGACAGCGACAGAGACGGGTAGAAGGAAGGAAAGACGTCGTCCCGTCTATTTACAAAAGTATTTGTCCTCTAAACGCTGACAGTAGTCGCAAATCAGCTGACAGCACCGGCCGTTGTTGAAGCGACAGCGGCACTTCTCCATCTGCTTGAACTCCACCGTGGTGTAGCCACGCCCACAGCACAGGGTGTTACAGTTGTCCGGATGCAGGCATTGTCGATCCTTGGTGACCGCGCAGTAGGAGGGCGAGGACTCCAGATAGTACAGCGTCGTATATTGCGATTGTTGGGGCTGCAAAAATATCTGGGTTAATAAGCTACAAGACACCTCAGAGTTTTTGAATAAATCCAATCCAATTGGTATTAGGAGAAAACTCACTTTCTTGCGTCGCTGCTTTGGCTTTTTCATGCGACTCGACGGGGCCTGTCGCATGGATCGCTGGTTGGGCGCCTTGCGGATGGCCTCGTTGTACTTTTTCCTCAAAAGCGTGGCCGTGACATTGAAGTCGGCCATCTTCTTCCAGCAGGTCTTCATCGAACAGGAGCCGGAGACGCCGTGGCACTTGCACTTGTCCATCATCAGCGAGGAGACGGCCTCGATGCCGACCTTTAAATTATTGAGAGAATGTTATTAAACATAAATAAATACTTGTTTCATTGTGTGTAAATATTAAAAGCTAGAACGAATCTAATTTATATAATATTAGTCGACAAAATGTAAGCCAAATCATACTAAAATCCGGTCAAAGAGAAGCATCAGGCTTAGCATGTACTATTGTTATGGAACGCAGGCAGCCTTCTTTATAAACCTCTACTTGTTAGTTGGAGAGGATCTAAGTAGTATCTTGGATTAAATAAATGCTTTGTTAGCCTAGATAATCTAAGCAAAAACTAAAGAAATTAACACAAAATATTAAATGAATTATTTAAGTATAAATAACTTAATTATAATACCAAATTCTATATTTTTGTGGCAGTCTCACCTCAGAGTCATGTCGCAAAATCTCGCTGACTTCGTCCCCATCGCCGCCGCGCAAGTCCAGGAAGCTGCGCGTCACCCGCTTGCCATGCTTCAGGTTATCGTTGCATCCGCCCCACTGGAAGTCCTGCGCCTCCCGGTTGTGCTTCTTCGGACCACAGCTGCACTTGGTCATCCTGCCCTCGGCACAGGCTCTGGCTATCGAGTGCGTCATGGCGGCTGCTGTGAGTGCGTGCACGAAGGCCGTCTCCTTGTACAGCTTCTTGAATATGTTCCGCTTGCCGCGCGTCTCAATCGAGCAGTTCCAGCGATCGTAGCGGAACTGCTCCTCGCAGTGGCTGGTGGCCAAGCGGCGGGCCTCGCTCAGTGTTCCCGGCAGCCCTGTCTCCTTGCGGCACTGGTGATTCTGCCGTCGCGTGGCGGGCATATACCGGCAGGGTCCGCCCACCTGACCCTGCGACGTGAACACCGCCATCACAGTGTGCTCCGAAATGAAGTGCTCGCTGAGGGGCGGAAAAGAAGGAAATGGGTTAGAAAATTCGTATTTTTATCTTGTATTTTTTTAACATTCTTCAAAGTTGTCAGATATTTTATTTATATATAAATATATATTTTAAAGGCAAGATATTGAGATTTTATGCGAATCTTACACGAGTTCTACACAGCCTCTTTAGCGACATACCGCGGTAGTTTGCCGAACCCGTACATTCTACATTGACTGCAAGTGCGCCACCAGCGAAAGTATGTTCTTAGGTCACAAGCACAGATGGCGCCACCGTAACTTTAAAAACAGTTGATATTTAAATATTAAAAACTATTACAGAGTTTTCTAGATATAAGACCCTCGAATAACGCTTATAAAATGAAATGATTACCATCGGCAACCTTCAGAGATTATCTAAGTTGATTCCAAAACATTTATCTAGGTTATGGGCTGTGATAAATCATTTGACACACCTTTATTTGATTTTACCAGAACTTTCAACATATCACTGAGTGCGCTTTTCTTATCAGTTTTCTGGTTCTAAGAACGGGCGGAAGGAATTTCGTTTTAATTGGTATGCCTGCTCCACCAATTTCCAGTTATTTCGAGCGCTTATTATGGGAACGAGCGAGTGCGAGTATTTCTCTTTTTATTATTTCAAAAAGAAGCCGCCAGTTCACCTCACCCGCTGCTTCCTGTCCAGCCAGCATCGGTTATCATTTTGTGGCACTCTGCAGTCCCCTTTGGGGGCTTTTTTAGAGTATGCTGATTTGCAGGAAATCTTAAATTCCCATAAAACTTGAGTGCATCGTAAATTGGCGTATGAGTAACGAGCTCAGCATATATACGGCTATCGCACTATCTGACTATCTGACTATTTCCGTCTCCGTTCTCGCCACGAGGCACAGATTTTCCTCTACACATGGAACAATTTTTGAATACTTCAAGCCAATGTGAGGTGGTCAACCGGATCTATTGAAAGATTCAGTGTTTTATATAATTTTCATATAAATTTAAAGAACTAATATTTTTTCTTAAGAGAATTATAAATGACTTATTTAAATTATTCAAAAAAGTCAAGTATATATTCTATATTTAATATATATTAAATATGCAAATAGTTTTCTGTGCACAAGTGCGTTCCTCCGATTTCTCCGGTTCATCTTTTTCGCGATTCTCCTCCACTTCGATCTCAACTTTCGCCACTCAGAGAGTCTGTTAATAATATTCCATCGCAGGATTTGTTCCACATTTCCCGCGTGCCCACTTTTTTTTATGTGAAATTAATTTGCCACATTTTCGCCATTAATTAATTAATTGAATGTGTGAAATGTTTACAATTTGTTAGCTTAGGCTCGCGGCTACACTTTGCGGCATTTGTTTGGATACACACGAATCCGCGGCAGCGTCTGGCCAATTTTTATCTATTTATCTCCCGCTGCTTTATTTCGTTATTTGACGTAGTTTTCGGCTTGATTAAAATATCATTTGTCGATTGACGGAAAACTAGTCTGGATTGGAATTTAATTGGGTGCTCCCGCTAGCGAGTGGATCGTTTGGAAATTTTTTGGGAAGCTCCTATATTTAATTAATGATGTTTGCTATTATAACTAGAAGTATTCTGTCAACTAAATCAGAGTATGATTTGCGAAAAAGCTCTACATTTTATGCGAATATTTTGGGTTTAGCCTTATGCAAAAATCCATGTAAAGATGATTTGGTTTAATAATTAATAAATATTTTTTTATAATTTAATGTTGTATTTCATACTTCTAGGCCGCTGAAATAATATTTTTATATAAATACAGATTACATCAAGTCCCACCAGAAATTAGTAATAAATCATTCTAAATTCCAACCAATATATTATTATTATTATTTCAAAAGAAACTGTAATTTGCCTAATTTGACATATGTCGATCTCTTGATCTCTGTTCCCTGAAGCTCATTTGTGACTGCGTAATGCCTCCGGCCAACACCGTTGGGGTCTTCAATTACGGCTCAAAGCCAGTGTAAGTCGTCGTGTAAGCTTTGTATTGTTATCACATCCGATTTGGATGTGTTGTTGCAAGTGCAATGCAAAGCGCATTAACGCAAAGCCCCCAACACACAACACACAACACACTAAACACAACAGCTCCCCTTTTACCCATTTCAAGTTTGGATAATGTATGTCGCCTTAGCCATAGAAACATTGAGGAATTACATGCCCTAAGCTGAGAAAGAGATAGATGGAAACTCAATAGAGAGACGCCAGCAGAATCGGAGTTAATCCTTTTGACAAAACGTTTACGGGGCAAAGTGGAAAGGCAATTGGCTGGGCAACTGGCTAAAACAATTAGCCAGACAAAAGGAGTTGGTCTTTAGTCTGTAACAAGTCAGTGCTGCCAATTGGTTGGCTTTCCGTAGAGATATTTTATATTTAATTAACATATTTTTGTCTTCAAAAACTTGTGATATTTTGTCTTCATCCTGTTTGGGATTTATTATAATATATTTTCTAAAGGAAAAATATGTTTTTTACTTGTAAGTGCTTGTACTTTCCCTGAGCTTCCTTTGGCAGCATTTCTCCTGGCATCATGCACTTTAATTTCACAAATCTTAGCCGCCAGCTAGAGGCAGAGAGAGAGATAGATTTGTATCTTTCAGATACAAACTAGTGAAGAGCTATTAAAATATCCGCAGAGCAAAACAAACCGAGCCGTAGAGCGTAAAGAGTTGGCGGTTAGGCCAAACAACAACACCACAAATTGATGGACGGACGGATGTGTGCCAGCAAACATATGTACTTCATATATATTTATATATATTTATGGGCGTGTGTGTGTGAGCGGGGCCAGATAGCAGAGAGCGTAAAACAAAAGTGTTGATGGATATTTTCCTCGTGCGATGATGACGCTGAAGTTGTGTGCTTCTGAGTGCTCCTCCGCCCCGCCTTGCCATCGCTTTTCTTCCTCGGTTTTCCCGTGCATTTGTGGAGATTCATCAAATTTTCAGAAACGTAAAATATTCAACACGCACACACACACACATACACAGGTGGCGGGGCTCACACACATATATAAATCCCTTTGTGCTGCGGCAAAAGCATTTTATGGACTTTACAGTTTTTAGTTGCTGCTGCTGATGTTGCCCCAAACAGCATAGCAAATGTGCAACAGCAACAGGAGGCAGAGGAGCAACTGCAGCAGCAGCAGCAGCATCCAGCGATTGGAAGCCGTTCGAAAAGCACAACCAAAAAATTACACTGGAAAAAATATGGTGCATGGAGTGGGACTTCTAAAAATTCTATAATTATAAATTATTTAACGGCTTGAAAATTATATCTCTGTTTTGAATAAATTCCTTATTCAGTAAATGTTTATGTATAAGCTTCAAAGTTAATCAAAAGTCTGTTATATATTTTTTTAATAAATAAAATTATTACTTTTAAGATCACTTTATGATTGTGATTTCTTTATCTTTATCACAATTTATTATTGCGATTTTATTATTCCCTAACATCTATTAGACTATCCCAAGAAATAAAATAAAATATGAAGGAAAATACTATATTTAAAATAATTACAGAATAAATATACAATATAAAATTCCATTAATATTTTATTGTTTACTTTTCAGGGAATTATTCCCTAATATCTATTAGACTATCCCAAGAAATAAAATAAAATATTAAGGAAAATACTACATTTAAAATAATTACAGAATTAATATACAACATAAAATTCCATTAATATTTTATTGTTTACATTTCTGGAAATAATCTATTCAATAAGAAAACATATTTTTAAGACAATCTCCTAAGAAGGTGTAACTCAATCACCTACCCCTGTTTTCTCTGTGTAGCTTCAGATAAAAACTGAAATCAACACTGGCAGGCGGACATAAAATCTTTTTTAAAGTAGCATAAGCATATCGAAAGCTGAAAAATGCTCTCTCGACTTGAACTTTTTTATGGACCTTTTTACCATTTGCATTTTATTGCCAAAACATAAATGCAGCTGCCAGCCACGCACTATGTTACCAAGACCCCTCTTCTCTTCCCTATCCCCTCTACCCTCCACCCTCAACCCGAATGCATTGCTTATTTTTAAAACATTTGACTTGCATTGGGCTACCAACTCTCCAGTCGATGTTCGATTTTCATCGGTTTCTTTTCTGGGTGGCTTGTTTGTTTGTTCGCTGGCCGCTCTGTTTGCGTTTCCTCTGTTTGCATTTGGCGTAGCTGTCGCATAACTTACCAAGGCCCGAAACGTTCAATTAAAACGCAAGTGCAAATACTGTAACCCAATCGGATCGGATCGGATGGGATAGGGAAATCGGCGGAGGAAAATTGATGAACTTAGGCAAAACGCGACGCGCTCGGTTGGCTTTAATTGATGGCCGGCAAATGAAGCAGAAGGCGCTACTCTTCTCGGATTCTGCTTCAGTATGTTTGTGGTTTTTGTGCTTTTTGCTTCCCTGCTCGCTTGCTCGCTTGCTTGCTTGCTTGCTTGCTTAGCAAGAATGGGGCCAATGAGGCGTCATTTCTACGGGCAATTTGCTGAGAGGCGAGCAGATCTCTCAGATACTATATGTGCACAAATAATCGTTAATAGTGGAGATCATTATGTCGATTCGCCTCGTAAATTTTCAAGAAATATCTTTCGGATATACACAATAAAAAAATGAAAAGAAAACTAAGGCAGGGGTGTCACAATAATTTTCCAGATTTATGTAGTTAGAAGAGTTTTCGGTGGGCTTTTATGACACATTTTTTCGAAGTCAATAGAATATATACAATGACAGTTAATAAATATTAAATATTCTAATAAAATGTTACACAGAATTTCACAATATTTTCAATAGTTTTAATTAATTCATTATTTTAAAAGCTTGGGCTTGTATAGTTCTCAAGTTCATTAAGCAAACCCATACTTTTTTCTTTGTGTACGCATGCTGTGAATCTTTAAAGAAGGTTTAATTTCGGTTGTTGTCCCATTAATTGCCATAACTCTTTTTCAATAATTCATATGGACCCCATTTGTTTGGCTTAAGAGCTTAACTGTGTCGTCTCCTTTTGGATCTTTCGAAATCTTCGCTGAGTCCGCTTCCTGCACCTGTCAGCTTATTTATTCATTCGCTTTATGGCACACGGAGAAACACACTTCAAAATGCGTTGTAAATATCGCGCTTAAGCCGCTAAATTGCAGGCGGTAAAGGCGGTAAAAGCAACAGCAGCGACAACGACATCAGCAGCAACAATTGCTTTCAGGAAAAAGCTGAAAAAAAAGCGAACAAAATTGCAAGCGCGAAAACCGCAAGACAAACGTCCGCCCCTTCGGGGAAAATCCCCTTTTCCGTTTCATTTTTCCAGGATGGGGATGAGGGGTCCCTAAATGCTGATGTATGAGATGTTGTTGTTGCTGCTCAATTTCGGCAGCGTTAAAACATAAAATATGCTTCCGTTCCTGCTTTATTCAAACCCCCCAATGAATAATGTGGCTGCAACAAGGGGGAAGGGAAAGTTGTTGCACTGACAAAAATTAACCTTATCATCAGTTACTCACATAAAATAAGAATAATTTTTTTACCATCCAAAAAGTATGAATTATGCTGGTAAAAAATTTTTAAGCGAACGAGTATCTGTCTTGTCATGAATTGTAAATTTATATCTATGTTATTTTGGTAAAAAATAAATTTTCTGTTGAGATGGATGTTCATTTTAAAATTTAAAATCAAATTTTAGTTTTTCGTAACACGATTCATATTTTTAAATAATCAAAGATTTTAATATAATATTTTACGTATCAAAATAATTATATATCTTGGATTTCTTTGTATTAAGAAAATGCATATTTAATTTAATGGAAAGCTCTGCTTTAAAAATACAAAAGATAAAATTGTTGGTGCCCCAAGTGTTTCAAATATATTCCAAATGTTCTCTGAAATTTTCTCGCCGTGTGTTTGTGGGTGGTTGTTAGTGTGGGGCAGCAATAGTCGGTGGTTGTTTTTCGGCTGCAACTCGGCGCTTCATCATAAAAAGCGCATCCTTTTGCCCATCCAGCTCCCTGCGCCGAAGATTATGGTCATCAATTTTGGCATCATCCAACAGCAGCAGCAAACAGTTGTAACCGTAAACAATGTCGCTCCCCCTCAGCAGCAACAGCGGCAGCAACAACAGCAACAAATGTGCCCCCAGAGAGTTTGGCACAAAATTAAAAAAAAAAAAAAAAAACAGAAAACAAACCCCTTTCCCATTTTTAATTTTAANAAAAACAGAAAACAAACCCAAGTCCAAAAACAAAAACCCGGAGAACGGTAAAAGGCATTTTTATGGGCTGGCTCATAAAATTTGTGCATGGGATTTTGGACTTGAGCAGTAAGTAGACAATAAAATGACGTCGCTACTTTTTCGGATTTTTAATAAAACGTTGCGGCAAATGATTAAAAACAAAAAGCCAGCAAACTGCGCAGTAGCAACAGCAGCAGCAGCAACAGCAGCAGCAGCAACAACAGCAATCAATTTACTTGCCCACCCAGAAAGCGAGGGTCGCTCGGCCACTTGCTCTTCCGCACTGGAGCTCTATTTTAGTTTTGAAAGCATTTTTACTGCTTACTCTGCTCAGATTTCTGGGGATGCTGCTGCTGCTGATGGTGTTGCTGCTGCTGCGGTTTATTTACTCAAAAATCGTTTCTGTGGCAAACAACGGCATTGGAAAATGCAAAAGCAACATTAAAGTTTATCATTAAGCAGCCGAAGCCGACCGAAAATGCCATGTTGCTAGCGGAAGCTGATGCTGCTGCTGCTGCTGTTGCTGATGCTGCCGACGATGTTGCTGCTGCTGCGTGTGCGCCATAAAAATGCAATAAAAATCTTTACGACACATTTCGCTTGCAACCCTCACATTAGGGCAACGGCGCACACACTGCGCTGTAGATACGGCCATATACACCGGGTATATATAGATTTAGATATACGCTCTGGCCACACTTCACACCTAGCTTCCTTCCTGATGCCCCATGTTGCTACCTGAGAGTAGCGGCTGCTGTTGCTGCTGCTGCTGCTTCTGCAATTGCTGCCTGCAAGCCATTTTTATGCCCAAGCAGTTAACGCCATTACCTTGGCCACGTCCACGCCCCCTCGAGTTGTTGCAGCTGGGAAGGTACTGCTGCTGCCGCCTGCTGTTTGTGTCATCAGCAATGCCCAGCTTGTTCTCCTTACTTCCAGTCTTTTTTTATTTTTTATTTTTATTAAGCTTCGCTTGCCTTTGACAGCTTCATTGTGCGGCATAAAAATTGAATTGTAATGGCCAGTTGCAATTTGTCCAGCAGCAGCAGATGCCTTGCAACATCATTAGCACCAATATCTGATTGGCTTCTTATTGGTTTCTATATTGCTTTAAGCAATTTCCATATTGCTTGCAATATTCATAAATCTAAGAGCTTGTTCTATTGCATATTTGAAGTTGTAGCGTTATGCATATTGGCGAGATATATATTCCTTATTGAAGATACAAGTCTGAACACATTCACACTAAAAATTCGAATATCTAACGCCTTCTGGAGAGCATATTATGGCCAATAATGCAATTTAAGCCAAATGTCGTACATTTTCCGATTCGCCGTTAAAATCTTAATTGTTTAGCAATAAAATACTTGAAAAAATTAGAAAAAAAATGTTGCCAAATTTTTGAAAATTTGATAAGGGGTTACATCATTAAAATTGTCAAAAATTGGAAAAAAATTTATTGTTTTAAATTTCTAAAGTCGATATGCAGATTAATTAACTTAATCAAAACTAACACAGAGCTGCTTTCCGAACTGAAATTAAGGCTGTTTTGGCTTAGTTATGAATATTTTTTACATTGATTTGTCCTACAAATTAGGTATAGTTTTTGATTTAATAGAGATGCACCATTTAAAATTTTACATTTTGAAATAAGAACAAAGCCAAATAATTAGCAGGAACTTGCAATTATCTAATCTCTCAATTATAATTCCTTTAGAAGCTGGACATCTTTTCGTGACAATATGAAAATAACAGCAACCACGATACAAAACTTCCAGATACGACTTTTTCACAGCAGTAATTCTCTAGATGCTACTTTAATATTATAGATAGATATAATAGATAGTCCAAAGTAGTTTTCGGATATATTTAAGGTGTTGGCCTAAGTTCTAAAGACCTTTTACACCTTCCAAGCTTCCATTTAGGACTTAAAAAGGGAATCATAATTTTGTAAGAAATATTTTCGCTAGCTGTCTGATAAGAATTTTGGGTTGGGAGCAGCATTCACTTAAAATGCGTTTTTGCCACGCCAATTTGAGCCTTGCCACAGCAGCAATATGGGTGTGAGCTTTATTTTCATGTAGACCAGACCAGTAGCAACTGCATCTGGAGATTGCGGCTACACTCGCGTTGTGGCTGCTGGCCACGCCCTGGTGCAACATGCAACATGCTACCTCAAGCGTTCCATTTGACATTTATCATCCTTCAGGAACGCAGAATCAGCTGCACCAAGAGGCCATCCCAGAAACTCCACCTTCCTGGGCACTCAATCTTCGACTGTTTGGCGTTGCTGCTTCCGCTTGCTGGTGTTGCTGCTGGTGTTGCTGCTGCTACAGCGGCAACATCCATTGCATGCTGCTCTCCCTTTCATTGAATACATTGCCAAACTATTTTTCAGCTAATATTAGAAGATATTGTTGCTGCTGATGTTTTTGTTGGTGTGGCTGGCATTTCCCCGTTTATGCTTCAACGGCATTCCAGCAATTTGTCTGCATTTCTCTTAATTTTTTTGTAGCAGCATTTTCTCCAGCATTTTCCCTACAACAGCCATTTGTTTTTGTTTTTGCGCCAGTGCCAGTGCGTTTTCCGCTCGGCCCTTCGAGAATTTTCATCAGGTAATTTTGTGAATGGGTCGAAAAAATATTCCACCAAATATAGAGATTCTGTGACTAATTTACGAGATAGCCTCCTTCACTCCAGCAATGAACTTCCCAATTCCCTCTAAATGGAGACTTATTTATGGAATTGTCATAACATTATCTCTTCGGGGCTGGGCAATTAAAATTAATTGCTGGAAATTTGGCCTTCGTTTCCCCCGCCGCCCTGTGAACTTTTCCCATAAAAATTGCCAGCGAATAGATTTAAATTAATTTCCCTGGCAATTTTCCTTCAGCTCCTAGGCAACGGCCAGCACAGCGGGGTAAACAAAGCTTAAGCTTAGCTATTAATGATTAATTTTGCGACTTGGCTTGGCTGGCTCTGGTACACTGAACGAAAAATGTAATAAATAATTAAATATGCCAACAACTAAAGCAAATAAATATTTAAATATTCCTCTATTGATAGAGTAAATAAGAGATTAGATTCCTCGCATAATAAATGGCTGTAAATGTATCTAAGTCTTATCCTTATATCACTAAGTTCTTAAGCTTTTTAGAGCTTGAAACTATCTATAACTTTAAGTTGTGTTTTTTAAACCTTAGGAATAACTTTGCCAAGTGTGCCAAGAAGAAAAGTGGAGGTGGGTCTGATGGTTTGAATAAGAGAGTCGCATAAAAATTAAACATCAACGCGAAACGCAATCAACATTAAAAGTTTGCGAGGGAGCTCTTAGCTTACATTTTATTTACTTTCCCATAAAAGAGAAACGCACGGGAATAAACCGATAAGAACCCGCCTCTCAGCCCAAAACTCGGACTCAAACTGGGAACTGGGCTCCAGACTCCGCTTCTCGCCGGGATCCACTCAACTGCGTTTCGCATAAAATGCGTTTTTATGGCCGTGACGAAAAAAGCGATCCTGATATCACACCCCGAACAGGCGGGGAAAAGTCTTCAGGGCTTCACTTTCCCATCATCGCCATCATCAGGTCGTTTTCCTTGGGAAAACTTTGGCGTTTCTGCAAGGGTGGCCAGCATTTGCCGCAATGATGTATTAATGGACGGTCACGTAAAGCTCATAAGATTTTTACAAGCAACCCTCGCAGCGAAATGGCCTTGGAGGTGGAGTCCAAGGAGTCGGTGTGGGCCTTCCCATATATGCCATAGATGTTCATATATGCGGGGCATTGAAGTACTCTACACATTCCTAGACGCTTCTCTTCAGCTCTCCAAGTTTCTCATTGAGTGGTAATTAAGCAAAAATCCCGCCCCACAAACGAGGCCAAGTTGGCGCCACATACACAAAAAGATGCCACAACCAACCACGCATAGATTCAGATACAAATTCAGCTACAGCAACAGACTGAGATACAGATACAGATACAGGTCTGTGCTTTATTCTCTAAACAAATCAAATGCTGCCACGAAGGCATTCAATCAGTTGAGTTCACTCGCTGGCAATGTTGTTGTTATGAGGTGATAAAACAAGTTCATGTTGCATGGATCCCTTGGCTGCTGGCATCTCACCCGATCTGGATTTGTTTTGTAAACTTTACAGATCCCATGATTATTGGCCAATTAGCTCGCTAGCAACTGGGAAAGTTTCGATTTGAGATGTATCATTCCAGTTAATGAATATTGATTCCAGAAAAAACAAGAAGAAAAAGTAATGGCATAAACAATAGGGAAACAAACTCGAGGCCACAAATCAAATGCATTTTTAAACAAGAGGGGAAAATGGAAAATATCTACAAAGAGCTTGGTATTGCTTCTATCTGAGAATGTCGCACTCTGCTAACGAAGTGAAAAGTTCTCTAAAAATACTGTTAGAAAAATATTTTCCCTAAGTTCATATCTGCCATCGGTTGGCATCCCAATTTGTTGGCCACTTCCGTTTGTTGTTTCCACTCGGCACTCTCGGCCCAGATCTAAGCCAAATAAATGGCCAAACACAGCCGGGAAATTCTAATGCAAAGCTACACGGAGAAAAAGAGTATAAGGGGTGTCTCTAATGAATTTGTAAAATATTTAAGATGTCTTTCAAATTTCTGTTAATATTGAAAATTAACTTTCAGCCGACATAGCTGTTTTAAGTAATGATTAAATGACTTATCAATAACTTTTCACCTGAAATAAATTATTGCCATTTATAAACTTATATTCAAACAATTTTTATATGAAGATTTCATCTGCTTCCCTCAACTAAATTCTTCTGTGTGTATTTCCTTTCAAATAGAGGAGTTTTTTTTATATTTTTGGGATCGAACTGAAAAACTATGGTGACCACACAAAATTCGCTGGTTTTCTTGGCATATTTTGCCAGTCGCCTGTCATCGCCAAGATGCGCTTAAGCATTATTAATTGTTTTCGAAATGAACTGTGCGCCATGATAATGAGCAGCGAAATATGCAACACAAATGCACAAATGGCAGAGGAGTTTGATGCGCCGATGGATGCGAGGGAAGCTGGCGGAGATCGGCCAGTCACATCCATTGGCATCTACCGCATGCTATATGCTATATGCTATATGCAGCTCTGTTGGCCAGAAAGGCAATTTTGCATAATTTCCGAAACACATGTTGCCTTCAATCATGCGAGAAAAAGCAGCTTCAATGGGGAGAAAGGGATACTATACTGGCACTCGAAGGGCGATGAGGAGGCGGTGCCGGGTTGGAGGGATATGGTGAAGCGCCCCGAGGGCACATAGACAAATTGACTGACTGAGTGACTGAGTAACTGAATAACTGACTAACTGGCTGGCTGCTTGGCTGCTTGACTGCATTCGACTGCCTGCCCCTGCCCCATCCACTCCCTGGCTGCAAGGGGAAACTGCGACTGGCAGCAGGGAGTCAAGTGAAAATGTAGCGGAAAACATTTTAATACTAATTACAAAGAATTTGTGCCGCCGCCGTTCGGCCACTTTTACTTTTTGCCCTTCTTTTATATTTTTGCAAAAGATACCCTAACTGAAGAATGTGAGCTTGCTTTGTTCTTATTTAATAAATCTACATTAAAATTGGATATTTTAAATCAATATTATTAAAGGCATTGTAATTTTAAAAAGGGGTTTCAAAAAAATAATAATTAAATCAGAAAAGAACCTTAGAGAATTTATGAGAAAGCTCTAAGACATAACAGTTATAATCCCTTTCTAATATTTTAGTTTAAGCATAGAACAAGACTCTCTTTGGTATTATAAAAATCTCATAAAATATTTAAGTAAGTCAATGACTTTTCTTGAAAGTGCATAAACTATTCCCTTTCTAATTTTATTATTTTAATTCAAGCATAGAACTCTCTTTGGTATTATAAAAATCTCTAATAATATTTAAGTAATTCAATGACTTTTCTGTAAAGTGCATAAATTAAATTACATAGAACAAGACTCTCTTTGGTATTATAAAATTCCCATATAATATTTAAATAAATCAATGACTTTTCTGTAAAGTGCATAAACTATTCCCTTTCTAATTTTATTATTTTAAGTCAAGCATAAAAAAAGCTCTGTTTGGTATTATAAAAATCTCAAAAAATATTTATATAAATCAATGACTTTTCTTGAAAGTGCATAAACTATTCGCTGATTAATTGAATTTTCCCACAACTCACTCTCGCTTTCTGGACCATCCGAGGTAACAACGCCGCTCCAGCTCGTGGCCCGGCTCTCGGTCCTGGCTCCGACTTCTGGCTCCGAGAGTCGGGTTCCCCCTTTCGGATTTTTTCGATTTCCGAAAATAAATGTTAGCGCATCGCCTGCGGCCCAGGACTGCGTTTTAATTGGAAAACACAGAGAGCCAAGTGGAGTTCCCAGCTCCAGCTGTTGGATCTTGTATCTTGCTTGCCTTTTTCTTCTGTTTTTATTTGGAACCTCGAAGGCGGCGGTGAAATCGCTTTAATCAAATCGTTTTATGACAGAGCAGAAAAGCGGAAAGGCTGGAAAGGCTGGCAAGCCTGAAAAGCCGACAAATGACACACACACAGACAGACAGTCATGAACGTCATTAAGTAAACAATTGTGGATGGGAAATTGTGTGTGTGCGGGTGGCTGGCAGGTGAGTTCCCCAGTTTGACATTAAACGCGTGTTAATTTTATTTAATTTGGTCCGTGATTCGCCTCCCGGAGGATGAGCCCCGCTCGGGGGGAGAACTCAGTTCAGTTCAGACATTTACGGTAAACGACCCGTCCGTGTTTCTGTCCATCCATCAACGCCCCGATCGCTCAGCCCGCTCTGTGGATTTTCCCCCCAACTGCATTTGTCAATCAGCGTTGCTGGGCAGAGTTTTCCCTCTCGGTCTGCGGTATTTTCCCTGATTTTCCTCGCCTCGCTCGGACTGACATTCAAGGTCCATCATCTGCTGCTTTGCTCTTGAATTTCGCCTGTGCAAAGTGGCACCCAAATATAGTTTGTATCTGAAGAGAGGAGAGATCGCCGCACATAGCTCAAGTGGATATTTATGTTTTAGCTCTGTGATCTCGAAAACCCGAGATGTCAAGTGGGTGGTGTGGCTAAATGATTTGTGGATGGGCTAAGAGTGATACCAGCTAATAGAAAAGCTCTTGCGGTTTGAGTGGGTTGAGATATGGCGGCAGTTGATGGACTTAGCACACTATCAGGTTGTTTGGAAAATTAGGTCGACATGTTTGTGGAACTAGTAAATATTAAATTATTTAATTTGATTTTAAATAAATATCATATCTTAGATTTTTTCATTTTTTTCTGTAGTTTGTTTTTGGATTATTTTAATAAACTCTTAACTCTTAACTCAGGTTGTTTAGAAAATTAGGTCGACATGTTTGTGAAACTAATAATTTATGAATTACTAAATATGATTTTAAAGAAATAGCTCATCTTAAATTTTTTAAAATTTTTCTGTAGTTTGTTTTTAGATTATTTGATTGAACTCTTTTCTATTTTAAGAATATGTATTAGTTTTAATGATTTTCTCACAGTTCTGATTACTAACTTCTCTATCCAGATTACTCTCCTGCCTCGCTGGCAGGGTATCCATTTCATATTTCCCCTCAAGGCGACCTCAAATTGAATTAAATTACCAAACATGTTTATTTTTTCGGGGTAACATTCAATGAAGATGTCGCTTCTGTCGGCGGCTTCTTTACCCAGCTCCTGGTTTTTTTCTCTTCCCCAAAAACTCCTCATTTCCATAACTGTTTTCGGATGTCTGATTTTTCTGGCTTTTGTTTTGTTTTCAAGTCGCCGCCAGCATGTCGGCATACAGCTTTATATGTTCAGGGTCAGATTGCCAATTTATATCGATCTGGGGGGAAGGAGAAAGGCCCATTAACACCTACGACTCAGGTCGCCGGCAAGTGCATCAAGGGGTTCCCACTTGGTCACACCTTTGGAGCACCCATTCGAGATGAAAGCAAATAAACCCGGGGCGGCGGCACAGGCTTGAGCCACGAGTATTTGGCCTGAAGTTGGCCCCAAGCCGGAGGAGCATCAATTAGGTTTAAAGACCCCGCCAACGACGTTTGACGGCATGCCATGACTCTCGTCGCTAATTTGCGCAAATTATGTGCCGGGCCTCTTAAAGTACCGCAAAGTGAATGAGTGCCAGACCAGCAAACCCGGCAACCCGTCAACCCGGCAACACGGCCATCCCGGCCAGGAACCAACCATCCAAAACTCCAATTATGTCAACAGCAACCGCGCAGCAGGCGCAACAACATCAAAGCCCAGCCAGCCGTCTTGTCTTATTCCACCTCTCCGTGCCTTGAAATGCTGGGAAAGCTGGGAAAGCGG
>VNKC01000443.1:0-15013 GCA_008042775.1 Drosophila pectinifera
GGCATTTTTATATCCTAATTTTTTTTGGCAAATCAAAATGCAAAATAGCCATAACTTGGCCAAAACAGCCTTAATTTCAAATCGGAAAGCTTTTCCATGTCAGTTTTTATTTGGTTAATTAATCTGCATATTTAGTTTGAAAATTAAGAACAATAAATTTTTTGCCAATTTTTGACAATTTTAATGATGTAACCCCTTATCAATTTTTGAAAAATTGGCGAAAATTTTATTCCCGATTTTCTTAGGTATTTTATTGTTAAATAATTGTAATTTTAACGGCGATTCGGAATATATATGGCATTTGGCTGTCGTTCCATTTTTGACCAAATTATGCTCTCCAGAAAACCTCAAGTAAGCGGATATTTGGGTCCTTAAATTGGCATTTTTATATCATAATTTTTGGAAAAATCAAACTTAAGAATAACCTTTAATTGGCCAAAACAGCCTTGAAAACAGCGATTCGGAATATATATGGCATTTGGCTGTCGTTCCATTTTGGCCAAATTATGCTCTCCAGAAGACCTCAAGTATGCGGATATTTGGGTCCTTAAATTGGCATTTTTATATCATAATTTTTGGAAAAATCAAACTTAAGAATAACCTTTACTTGGCCAAAACAGCCTTGAAAACAGCGATTCGGAATATATATGGCATTTGGCTGTCGTTCCATTTTTGGTTAAATTATGCTCTCCAGAAGACCTCAAGTATGCGGATATTTTTCTTCTTAAATCGGCATTTTTATATCCTAATTTTTGGAAAAATCAAACTTAAGAATAACCTTTACATGGCCAAAACAGCCTTGAAAACAGCGATTCGGAATATATATGGCATTTGACTGTCGTTCCATTTTTGACCAAATTATGCTCTCCAGAAGACCTCAAGTATGCGGATATTTGGGTCCTTAAATTGGCATTTTTATATCATAATTTTTGGAAAAATCAAACTTAAGAATAACCTTTACTTGGCCAAAACAGCCTTGAAAACAGCGATTCGGAATATATATGGCATTTGGCTGTCGTTCCATTTTTGGCCAAATTATGCTCTCCAGAAAACCTCAAGTATGCGGATATTTGGGTCCCTAAATTTTGGACGAATCAAAATGAAAAATAACCGTAACTTAGCCAAAATAGCCTTAATTTCAAATCGGAAAGCATTTCTTTGTTAGATTTTATTTGGTTAATCACTCTGAAAAATCGACCAAAAAACCAAATTATTTAAACAAAATTCCCCTTTGAAACCATAAATATACATTTGTCATAACTTTATTACAAGGGGCATAGAAATTCTGAGATGTCTTCATCTTCAGATGCATAAATCTTTCAGCTTCCTCTCGTCAATCAGCAAGAAACTACGGTCGCAATTCCCAATTTCCGTAGCCTACTTCCCGGGACTCCTTGTCAGCTGTCGCTGTCAAATGTAAACATTGTGTTTTCGTATTGAGTTCAATTACCGAGACACAGGCTGCATATCTAATGAGGGAACCTGCTCGAGTGGCACTCCACGGAATATCGCACAGGGCCTGTCTGTTAGTGGATTGTTCTCACGTAGTCCGGTATTTGGGTCAAATTGCGAATTAGCATAAGTGATGCCTGCCAAAAATCTTCCACGCTCCTTAAGTGTGTTTGCCAATAGGCAAAGATTTAATTCGAACTAAAAATAGCGGCTCGTGTTGCCCACCAAAGACCAGAGCGCGAGGACTCTTGAAAATTTCATTAAATTTCCCCCACCTCGGGCTGCTACGCGAATGAGCGAATAATTCTTACTTGAAGAATGAAATTACTGGCGGAGTGCCATTAAAAAGCGGCAGAACAACGCAGATAACAAGCAGGAAACATGAGCAATAAAAATACACAATAAAAAATGAGAGCAAGCGGGGGCAGAATCATACTGATGTTGATGATGAGATGGCAAAGGTAAACAAGCCTCAAGTAAATATTGACATGGAAGTCAGCAGTCATATAAGCGGGGCACCGAACCGTATATACTTACCTTAAAATGAAAATAAAAATTTATAAGATGGGGCCTTCCCAAGAGCGAAGCCAGCCACTAAAAGACAACCAGAAAGTTGACTAAGTAGGCCATCAAGTTTGTCCTGTCTGAGATTTCCTCCTCAAGTTTTCCCACGTTCATGTGTGGCGACGGCCAGAAAGAAGATTAATTATTATGCCTTTGTTTGTGGGACAGCAAATCAATTTAAAAACATGAATTTAGTAACTTAAATAGACAAACAGAATATATAATTAATTAGTATTTATTAAATGCGAAATGAATAAAGAAATTACAGTTTAACTGTGCCATAAAATATTAAATACATTTTGGTCTAGGGCATTCCTAATGTCCATCGATTTACCCCAATTCAGGGGCAACAAGTTGACCGCAGCCTTGACTCCCTCCTCCGCCTTAAGTTTTCATGTTCGGCGCGTGCAGCAAATTAACACGCCTTGTCTCATAAACAGGCCCATGCCGATGAAGAGGGTAGGGAATGGAGAGGGAGCAGGAGGACAACTGGAGGCCCAAACTCCCTGCGTGGAGTTAATGCCGCGTAACCACCGTCGAAAGGGAGCCCGTGCCCGCATTCGATACGCCCCCAGCTGCTGCTGGCCAAGAGCGTGAGATCTTGCCTTACCTTGAGGGGCCCATAAAGCGGGTAACTCGAGATGCCACCGGCAGAAATGAAGGTAAAAATTATATCCGTTTATTATTAATAAGCAGAAGACTCACCGCGCACACATATTCGTATGTAGATGAAACCTAAACCGGATTTGACTCGCAGGCGAGGAGTGGCAGGAGCGGGCGAAGCCCGTATAGAAATAGCAAAGAAAACGCTAAAAATATTCACCCTCGGATAGGAGACTTAATTAAATGCTTAAAAATAGCTATTCATGGTCGGAAGAGACAGCTGCTGGGGAGTGCCATATTAAAGGCAGAGTCAGGATGCCAGAGGAAGAGCAAAACTAGTCCTGGTTGCTGTCAAAATGATTACGTGACTGCGGTTGGCTGCTGGGAATGCTCGCTTTATTGTTACGAGTATTTGCAATTTGAACTGAAATGGAAATGGGAATGGGAATGAAAATGGAAATGAAAGGAAGCGGCAGCAGTCAACAGACAACAGCCAACGGGTCGTATGAGCAACAATCACAGCTGTAAAAATCACGCATACGCCCCTTAGTCTTGGCCTGCTCACAATTGGTTCCGTATCTTTTTATCTTACTTTAATGCCCCCACATTTGTGGACTGTCAACGGGAATTAGGTCAAAGGATATTTTTAGCCCAGAGAGACAGAGGAACACTAGTGTGCGGGCCAATTTCAGACGATTTCATGCGATGCGATGTGATGTGTTGCGAAAATATTTAGATTCGGACATTTTTCATCAGCTTTTCGGTCACGTCACTGGGCACCGCACGGCACACGACATATATGTGTGTATTGGTGATTGAGTGTGCGGCGTTTGTGGTGTTCGCCGCAAGTAATTTGTTGTTGAGCCACAAGGAATCAGCAGGCACATCGAGTGCGTGACTGTTGCGGCCATTTGGTGGCAGAAACATCGATTGCCCATTAAATTGGAGGGAAAAGCAACACTCTCCTGTGGTTTTCCGCCCAGATTATGCTTAATATTAGCACTAATATCGTTAATTGGCTGCTCAATTTGATTTGCCAAGCAGATGGATTTTTATGGTGATTGTTTGGTTTTCAATTTGGCAGCCGCGTCAGCTTCCCTGTGGGAACTCGACGCCATTCATTTGAAATCTGTCGCTCAGCCACAAATCAATCAATGCAAAACTCGAGAACAAACCCATTCCCGATTCGCTGTCAAATCAAACTGTCAGAGTGCTGCTCGAGAGGGTGTTTTTATTGCAGTTGGGCCCGCCCGGGTTATTCGATATTTATTGTCTGCCAATTCAGCCGGAATCGTATTAATCAAATGCCGTCAGACATCCTGGGGCTCATTATAAATTCAACGTGAATCCCCCATCGGAGACATCCTCCAGCCCTGACAACCGAATAGTAGCGGAGCAACAGAGCCATCCTGGCTGGCAACTCAATCGCTGACCTACTTTCCTGGACACAACACAACATTCGGTGGGGATTCGGGTTGAGGATTCCTTCGATTGGATTATACGAATAGCCATTATAGGAGATTCACCCGTGCGTTATGGATTTTTCCTTTCGGCTCTCCGTTCAATTGGCCCGCCTAATTGCAGTTTCCATATAATCATAGTATCTGTATATGCCATTGATTTGTGGCTATTTTTGGCAACTTTTTTATGGGAAAAACTTTGCTATTGGTGTCACCAGAAGATGAAGATAAAGCGCCATAAAGTAAAGGGAATACGAGGGTGTAAGCTGGACCAAGTGGAAATTATAAATGCTAAAGTTGATGGGGAAATTATAATGATACTACCAATGAGAGATGATTAGTTTGAAAAGTAATAAAACTCCCTCTGAGCTGCAAGTAAGAAACAAATTCAATTGGTGTAAATTATTTCACTTTTATTGAACTCTCTTGCTTTGTGGCGACTGGCCGTTCAGATGATTACAATTCTTCGAGGCTTTGCTGCTGCTGCTGTTGCTGCTTAGGTAAATAGTTAATAATAATTAGATGCTGCTGTATATACTGAGTTTTATGTGTATATTACTGCTGATATTGTTCTGTATAATCCTTCAACTTTATTGCTTTGGCTTACGACTTAATGCGTCCGCATTGATTTAGTATATATATAGTTAGGCCTTGGTTTGTATGCTATTTAATATCGTTCTCTACGAACTGTAAATGTGTATAACGGCTAAAGTAATGTAAATGTTGAATACTTTTTTAGTCAGTTGCGCGGCTTGCTTAGACTTGCTCTGCTTTGGCTATATAATTCTACATCTGAACTCTACTTGCTGGAGGAGTGCTGGGCTTATTCTTTTGTTTTTTGTCAAATTATGGTTAGTTGAATAAAGTCCTAAAGTAAATGTAAGTATCTTAAGAGTGGCTTTTGGCTGGTTTTGTTAGGATTTTGCGGAACATATATAAATGCCTGACAAATTTTGATCCCATTTAACATTTATAAAGGAAATTTTACTTAAACTAATCATACATATATATATACTTTTGAAGTTCTTTTCTTGTTTTTTTTTTTTGGAACAAATGCTTGTTGTGTGAATCTTTCTTTTGCTACTTCGACTTCTTTTGATAAAGGCACGAATTGTATAAGAATTTATACAAAAGGAAATCTATTGTGACTTTTCCAATTTGAATTTAATCAAACTATTCCGTTTACTTCTCAATTTGAATGCATTTACAGTCTTTGGTATGCGTGGAATGATCTTGATCTAGCATCAAAGCGGTGACAAATGTGTGTATATATAGTAGACTTTATATATCTGACAAATTCTACGCATCTACAATCTAATTTTTATATAATTTGTAAGTGCAAAAGTTATTCAAATATTTATAAAATGCTATCAATTAGGTTTTGTTAGATTTTTACCAATTTGCCGATGCTTTATTGAAGACTCGGATATGATGGTTTTTGGTTTTTGGATTTTGGAGAAGGGAAAGGCTCGGGGCGGGTGAGGTTTTCCTTTTGTTTTTGCAAATGAAGGGGCAGGGGTTGTATCACAGATTTTGAAATGAAGTTCAGGGATCGAGGAGGGGGAACTTAAGTGGAAGATGATGTTTCCGATTGCTAAACCATGGTTCTATCGCCTGCACTGAGAAGTGGTATTTTCTCGGGGCTTTTAATCTTAGGAGTGTTAGTTAAATATTAAAATACTGTAATAAAACTTTTAATAAAATCTGAGCCATGAAAGTAAAGGCATTCCTTTTCTACTTTATGGAATTTGAATAAAAAAATCTTCTAAACTATTTAATTATGTTTATAATTAAAGCTAACTTTAAAATT
This sequence comes from Drosophila pectinifera, assembly GCA_008042775.1. Lineage (NCBI taxonomy): Eukaryota > Metazoa > Arthropoda > Insecta > Diptera > Drosophilidae > Drosophila > Drosophila pectinifera. The sequence goes on from VNKC01000443.1 coordinate 5,890, forward strand.
TGCCTGAGGAAATAAAATATGTAATTTAAATTAAGACTCAAGCTTAAAATGATCTGTAACTTCGAATTAATTATATATAAATTGCACATGAGATCTGATTGCACCTTTAAGTAACTCACTAAAATAATGTACAAATTAAAGTTATTTTGTGGTTTAAGAACCAAACTTAATTTTAAAATATAAATGACATCGAAGCCCTAAATTCAGCTCGTCTGATTTATCATTAACTGACTAATAGTTCTTGCTGCTATGCTTACTGTTTACCCTTTTCTCAGTGTCTCGTCCTGGCTACTCATGCTGATTGGCGATTTTTATGCGGAGGTCCTTAGCGCCTGGCATACTGACAGCAGACGGAACTGCGCGGCACCCGCTGCGTCGGCAGGCCGGACATGCCTTTGAGATATGTGTAGGAAACGGGCTGCCGGAGTATCCTCTGCGGCGGCGGCTTCACCTTGCCTTTGGACGCCGAACTGGAGGTCGATGACGACGACGATGACGACCTGCCCGCTGGCTGGTGATGGTGATGATGCAGCTGCTGCTGCTGCAGTTGCTGTTGCTGCTGCTGCCTGTGCAGCTCCGCATTGGAGGCGGACTTGAGAGCCGACTTCAGGGGCAATGCGGCTGCAGGAGCCGCTGAAGACGACGGCGGCGGCGGTGGCGGCGGAGAAGGACCGCTGCAGGAGAGCGAACGCGAGGTCAGCGAAAGGCTCTCGAAGGCGCGACGCAGCGAGGATGTAGAGCGCCGGTGCAGACGCGAAAAACTTGCCCGGCTTGTCGACTTCCTCTTGGACTGCAGCTGCTTCTGCTGCTGCTGTTGCTGCTGCTGCAACTGCTCCTGCTGCTCCTCGATGTCCAGCGTGCTGCTCGTCTCGCTGGAGGCGCACGACATGGACATGAGCTCCAGTCGCCCGGTAGATTGGTGAGTGTTGAGGCCACGCCCCGAGGAGCACGAGTCGGTCGATGAACTGTGCGCGTCCTCCTCCTGGAGAGCGGCCACCGCTCCGCCGCCCCTCGATGGTGCAACGTGAGCTGCGTCATCCGACTGAACTAGGTCATCCTGCGACCTCAGGCCGAAGCGGCGGCTCAGTTGCCGAAAGAAGCCCAGATTGCGTTCGTAGCGGGGTGTGGGCGAGACGCTCAGGCTGCCGCCCGGCGAGGGGGTGGCTATGTAGCCCACTTCCGGCTTGCTGCCGCTGGTCACCAAACTTTGGCTACTGTGATGGTTGTTGTTGTTCAGGCTGCCGTTGCTGGCAGTCTTGTGATCTTCTTGCTGCTGCTGCTGCTGCTGTTGCTGCGGCGGCGGCAGCTCGTCGGCGAAGCAGACGTGAGGAGTACCCATCCTTGGCACTGTCTAGCCACCACGGCGTATGAGTGATTTCCCTATTAGCAGCGGCTGCCAGCCGTGCGTATGCGTAATTTCCTGATTAAAAGTGCACCCGGTGCGTACAAGCTTCCGCTGCCAGCCGTGCGTGTGTGTGTGGGTGGTGGCGTCCCGTCCCGATTCTGAGTGCACGCAGGGCGTATGAGTAATTTCCTTGTGTGCCGAAGCCACTGCCAAGGGTTGCACTTCCGCCGCTCTTCCGCTTCCGGCCAAATACTCGCCGCTCCGCACTTCCTTTGTTATTGTAACCGGTGTCTTTGTCCACTGTTTACCTTTACTTTTTCCACACAGACTGTGAGAGAGAGAGAGAGGAGGAATCGAAGGAGAGAGACAGAGGATAGAGAGCGAGTGCCGAACCGACTGGGCACGTTGTCCTGCCGCTTATGAGTCGGCACATTGGAAGCCGCTGGCTTTTATAGCCTCGCCCGGCACTCTGCAAAGCATGGCCTTCGAGAGAGCGGCGACTTAAGAGAGAGAGCCCGCCGAAGAGCGGCCAGCTCTGCAAAGCCTACAGCCTCCTCTCACTCCCTCCGGCTGCCATCGCCCAGAGCCTTTGTTCCTGGCATTGTTGCCTAATAATAAAACGGGAAGCGAATTTTGTTTACCGTTGTCGTCGTCGGTTCCTTTTGTTTTTCATTTTCTGTTTGCAGTTTTTCTGTTTGCATTGCTGCCGCTGCTTGCGCCGCTGGCCGCCAGGTGGAGTCAATGCACGCAGTTTGGGGCTCGACTACAAGTAACTCCTCGGTGGTTATACCTGGAATCCGGTGGATTTTGGGGGGTATACTAAGCACGGGACAATATAAAGTCCAACTGTACAGCAGCATATAAAAATACAAAAATTTGCTGCACAAATTATACTATTAACTTTAAAAGAAGGAACTAAATACAACAATAAGTTTAAGTATTATGTTATAGTAGGATTTAGTAAGAGTATACCTGAACTATGCTGTTCTTATCTTAAACTTAACAATATCAGAGTTTTCTTTATGAAAATAACAGATAGCCTGTCCTAGTATTAAATATTTAAGTCAGCAGACCAACTACTCTCTTTCTAGCTTGTATCTAAGCTTCGCTATATATATATATATTATTATTATTAATTAGTTTAATGTTAAGTCCCAGGTACCTCTGGTTCGACTCAATATCTTACCATTGGCATCCCCTTTAATTGTTTTTCTTGCCACTCTCCCCACAGAGCCATCAATTAATAATCAGCTAGACGTTTTCATTTCACTTTGTTTCGTTTGACTTTCTCCGGTTGATTCAATTTGTTTTTGGTCGAAAATAGCAGCCTGCGATGAGGGGCGCTTATTTTTGAGAGACCTGTGTGCCTGTGTTTAGCCTAAAAATATCCTTGGCGATGACAGTTTTCAAGGACCTCTTAGCCAGCGCCACTTAAGGAGCCAAGAGGCTTCTGGGCACGAGTTGCTCAAGCAAGATTTTATCATAATTTCACCTCACTTTAGTCGAGGGTCGAAATAGACCTAAAACAGAGCCTTATCACACTGCCTCCTGCCTCACTCCTGCCTGCCTCCTTAGTCACTCTTCGCTTTCATTTAATTGCGCCCAAAATTGATTTTAATGCGCTATAAATAAAGCCGAATGCCAATTTTATGGGAACGCATTTCAAGACAAGCTAAGACGGCGGCGGCTTAATGAAGTCCTTTGTTTTCACTCAGCCAGCGAATGAAAAATAACAAGATGGGTGTAGGGGCCGGGGAGAGAGGGCGGTATTAAAAGCTAGAAATCAGGAGGTGTTGACTCTCTCCCGGAAAATCGCTGTCATCTAATTAGAGGCGCAATTGTTGACACCGACTGACGTCAGAACGGCCACCATCGCCGTTGTTTTGGCCGAAATGACACAACTCGGAATCCAATTTGGCCAGCGGGGAGGGGGGCTCTTTTGTCGCCGACTTGTTAAGCGCTTGTCGCATCCATTTAGCGGCGCATTAACTCATTTCGATTTAATCAAGTTAGCCAACAGATTAATGAATAAGCTCAACTGTTGTCCTGCCGCCCGGCCATTGAACCCTAACTTTGCAAGTCTATTTTTGTTTTGGGTCATTTTTAATTGGGCTGTAAATAAATAATTAATGAATCTATTTGTGGATTTCCCTTGGAAATATCATGTTGTTGGCTGGGAATTATATTCTAAGCAAGAATGCAGCTAGCTCTGGGAAGCCGAAGGTTAAGCCAACCGTTGCCATGGCATCTATAAGATATAGTCGTCTAATCTGGACCGAACAAATATATATATACCTTCAATAAAGAGAAGTCTATATATTTTAGCCAGGATATTAAAGGCAATTTTATTTAATTAATTTTACTTTATTGAAAAGTCTAATAAGATTAATTATTACTCACTAAATACTGCATTTTATGGTATATTTAATTAGTTATTTAAAATAAACTATGTTTACAGAGCAAAAGAAGAAAGATAAAGGAAGATTTTGAATTCAGCATACTAGCAATTGTTCATTTTTATTTGTTCTCCTATAGAATTTACCAAGTTCTGTCTATATTATATTATTCTATATTGTTTGTCAATTTCTTTGCATTTTAATTTTATTATATATTCATTTGTTTTCGCTGCAAAATTCATATTAAAAGAGCTTCTTAGAACAAGGCCTTGCTGCGAATGCCATTCTAGGAATAATCACAAATAAAAATCCATAGAATTTTTGATTAAAGAATAAATTAAAAGAATAAAATAAAATCAAACGCAATTTTTCAGCCTAATGATAACACATGAAATTCGTTTTGTAACTGCGCCATAAAACTATGTCCCTCTCCTTGTTTACTGGAATTCGGGTTAAAGGCTTTTGTTTGTTTACAGATAAATCATGCATTTTAATTTGATTTTCTTAGGACAGGAAGCGGGTCAAAGTGTGCCAAGGATGTGATATCCTTTGGCCAGCAGGCTTGTTTATTGTTTTTGTAGGAAAAAGGGTTCAAAGAGACAATGACCTCGAGAGGTGATGAGACCTTCGGCGACTTCCTTCTATGGCCAGCCTTAGTAATTGAGGTGTCATCAAATTTTAAACGCCGCCGCCTGGAACGCCCTCCGAGTGCAGCAGCAGCGAGCACGGCGTCGATTAACGTCACACGGATATGATATGTCAGAACTGTAAGGTCGAGTCCTTCGGCGCCTTGATTTTGAGGACTTTGCCTACATCATCGGATGCGGCGGCGTCTCCTCTCGGTCCGTGCACTGGCACACATTTGGGGCGGCTGTTCCCAGGGAACAGCTCCGTCGCAGAGCCGCAGACTGTTACCCAAACAAACGGAGGCCTCGTGCAGGACACTGAGAGCATATCCTGCGCGCTCTCTGGCTCCCTCAGAGGCAGGAGCTTTTGCCTACGTTAACGGTGTCCTTAAGCTTTCGAAGCGAAACCGTTACGGCTTGAAGCTGCCTTGGCCAATAAAATGGGGTTCATTCGCATTGTTATCCCTTTACCTTGGCGCAGAAAATGAATACAATTAGAGTTGTTTTTTTTTAATTTCATGTATATTTTATTTTATTGACAGCTAGACTTAGTGTAGGTTATCTCTGTTCAGTAGGATCTAAAAATATATAGGCTCTAAACATTTTGGCTACGTTAAATTATCATCTACCATCCAATATACATTTCGTCGTGATATCTCCACCATTATTCATAATAATTTTCCTTTAAAAAAGTTAGTTTTTCTTGGAATGTGAATTATTGTAAAACGTTCATTTGTTAGTGTTTGTTATTAGAGTTTTTTAAGACATTCGATTTCCTTTTGTTATTGTATAAATTCGTCATTTTTGGTTTTAATACTTTGAGTTGTCGAAATGAGTGCAAAATATAGTTTAAACTAGCTTCAAAAGTGCTAAAATCTTTGGTTTCTCTAAATGAATACATTAAACTATTTGAAAAGTGCAAAGAATCGTGTTATTTCGTTTCAACTTAAGGTCACAGAATTTGCATTTATAATAATTACTCTTCAAAGATATGTGTTGGGGCTTCTAAATAACAATTCGTCTCGTTAAGTTTAATTTATTTTCGTTTGTAAACTGAAAGTCCCTAGATTGGCCAAAGACAATTAGATCATCTAAGACGTATATCGTAGCACATATATGTGTGGATATATAGGTTTTTGATTTACCGGGGCGTAGACTTAGGTACACTTATTGGGCCCAGTTCGCTGGACTTCCTATATTTTCTTTATCGGCGAACTCAGCTGTGACACACATTTATAAAATATGTTCCTTCGCTGCTACTTTCCACCCTTCCCCCTTAGATCTCTCTTTTTCAGGCACTACTCGTACATCACTATAATTCCTATGTATATTTTTCAAGACCCCCAACCAGCTTGCAGCTCCCTCTTGATTTTCCCTATTTTTTCTAGATATTCCTAGTGTTCCCCCGGGTTTCGTCGTCGTCGTCTTATTTTCTAGTACATGTGCTGCAGGGTGTAGGGATAGCAGACCGCGTAGCTGGGCACTCTGGAGTAGAGTCCAGACATGCCCTTCAGGGACACGTACTGCACTGGCGGCCGCAGGATGCTCTGCGGCTTCTTCTCCTTCTTGGAGGCGGGTCCTCCGCCGGAGGACTTGGAGCTGCCCGAGTGACTGCTCCTGCTGCTGCTGCTGCTGTTGGAGTTGTTCGCCGACAGGGACTTCTTGGGCTGACGGAGCGGGGTGCTGCTGCAGGACAGCGATCGCATCGAGGCATTGCCCGTGGGACTGGAGAAGTGCTGGAGCATCCGGCTCACCGAGGAGGAGATGGAGATCCGGCTCAGATGCAGGCCGGATGACTTGGCGGAGGCGGAGGCGGCTGACGCGGACCGGGGCTTGGTGTTCTCGTTCTCGTCGGTGCCCAGCTCCACTTCGTCCTCCGCCTCGTTGCCGCTGCCCTCGCCCTCGCCTTCGCTGCTGTCCTCCTCGAAGTGCAGCTGAGGATGCAATTGCTCCATGGCGCTGCCTGGCCTGTAGACAGCCTCCACGTAGATGTGACCCTGCTGATCGTAGAAGTCCAGTCCCGGTGAGTATCTGGAGCAGGCCGAGCCACTGGAGGTCCTGGAGGTGTGTTCCAAGTCCAGCGAAGACCCATTGATGGGGCACTCGTGGCTGCCGCGCTCGTAGCTCAGGCTGAAGGAGTCCGTGGAGCTGCTCCTTATGTCGTCCTGGCTGCTGTAGACCGTCTCGTTCTGCTGATTCTGGTGGTGGAAATGCTTGCCCAGATGCTTGCTGAGCAGCTGCAGAAGGCTCCTGGAGCGGGAGAGCTTCTTGGGGCCGCATCTCGGGTGGCGATGCAGCTGCTCCTTCTGCTGCTGCTTGCCCAGATCCATGGAGGAGCTGGACGCCGAGCTGCCACTGGAGCTCGACTTGGAGCCGTTATTCGGAGATAGGGTATCCATGGCAATAGTTTATATATTTCTTGGAATTTTTCTTGACTTTCTTCTTGGTTCACTTTGTGGCTTGGTACACTTGGCACTAGTTTTGCTTTTTCAAAATCAGTTCGAGTTCTTTTAAATTGGTTTTAAGGACTTTCCAGAGAGGAACTTATTCCAGGCTAACGCGTCACGTTGAAGTTTCGGTGAAGACTACCAGTGGCAGGCGAATGGCACTTGCTTTTATACTGCTCCTCAATGTCGTGGCAGCTTCGCATCCTAACCTTCGCCCCGACGAGGACACCCGAGCCGGACTCGGGTCTCCGATCCGATTTCGACTGCCATACTGACACACACCCAGCGGAATTCAGTGCCCTGTGCGTCGTCGAGAAGGGCACATCGCCCGACACACAACACACACCACACACAGGCCACGAACGGGACACGCCGGAGTCCTGAGAACCTGTTGCTCTCTGGGTCCTGGGCTTTTCCGCTCAACGTGACTGCTGATGCTTCCCCTTTCGGGACAAAGGAGCCAGCCAAAGGCGAACGGCTAACAACACTTTCAGCGTCGCTGGTTGCACTTTTGAGTTTTTAGCATTGTTGTGCGTGATTGGGAACGTGATCCGTGCACGTCATTCACCTGGGCGCCCCAAGTTTCCGCCAAACACTATGCGAAAGTAATAGGCGAGTAACCAGGAGAGTACGTGCTTGGAAAACGGGGCGGATGAGAAGGAAACTGTATGCGAGTCCTCGATTAGGGGACTGAAAACAACTCCCAAGCAGGGGAATTCATTATCCAATTACAGATTAATTATTTCGTGGTTCCTTGAATATTAATTAAAAAATATTCATAATTAAAATGAGATAAAAAGTTATTTAGAATATTTAAACAATAGGGCAATTTGGGGTTTTCATTATTTTATGTACCTTTTTTACACAATTTTTGAGTTTTAATTAAATGAATAAACAACTAATAAAAACATACAATTAAAATGCCTTTTAAAACTATGCAACCCAAGTGTTCACCTTATAAAAAACAGGAATTTTATACTGTATTTGGGTCTCAAAATATTTTATAGTGTACTATTGGGAGCCTTTATAAATGATTTAAAATCTACAGCGATTTCTGTGGCCCCCGTGTTAGATTTAAGGGGCTTGGTTGATGCCTTACTTTAAAATTACCATCACAATATATTATATACTAATATACTAAACCCACAAATAATATATAATAAAGTTATTTAACTCAACTGCATAAATTATTTTCTTTCTGTGTAAAATTCCCGGCAGCATCACGTGAAGAACTTGTAAGCAAACTTTAAGGAAGCAGTCTCCCTCGAAATCGCTAAAATTGCCACATGGATAACGTGCAAGTTTCGCATGACGGACCTACTCCCATGTGTGAGGAACTCACGAGTCGGAATACAGGAGTGAGATGATGTCCTCTTATCCTTCGACGCCGTGCGAGGTGGCTGCAATTATGCGCTTATCGCAGGCAGGTTGTGCGATGCCCCAGGAAGATGCTGGGATGCACGTTTTGTCAACGCATTTCGGTTATGCAGCGCATCCCAAAGATACTTACAACTGCTATAAATAAGTGGGACCCCGCCCCGCGGACATTAGCATAATCGCGAAATGGAAAGGTCGCTGCTTAAAATACTTTATCGATTCCCTTATTGTTTACAACCAGATTGCATCCCTTTTGATTGAAGTAAATATGGCATATTGAGTAGTTGACTTACACCTACTGATATTTTACTTAGCCATTGCAATAGTGTCTCCACTCGGACACCACCTTGAGAGATCTCTGGCGAAAGCTCCTGGAGAGGAAAATCAGTCACTGGGTCAGATCCCTATATCCCTATTCCCCCGGCAAGTGTCACGTAGCCAACCTGCATGTAAGACCCCACCGACCTGATCAGAAAACGGAGGCTTTAGAGTGCGTGCCGTGGCGTATAACATCGGTTTCAATTTGCTTTTAGCTTTAGCTTTTATTCGGAATCAGAGCAGGAACGGGGCCAGGGATAGGGCACCGATGTCAACGTCGAGGGCTCCATATCGAGTCCCGTCCGCATACGGATACGGATACCTGTAGGGGCCCGGGCTGCTGTGGTAGTTGTGGTAGTAGCCGCCGCCCTGGTACGGAGCCCCGTAGTAATAGGGTCCTGGCGCGGGGCCCAGATACGGCTGCTGGTAGCTGACGCCGAAGGAGACCAGCGGCTTGGCCTTGACGCAGCTGGTGGCCACCGCCGCCATGAGCACCGCTAACTGCAACGGAAGAGGGCGAGCGAGAGGTGCTCCTTCAGTGGAGGAAGTGGACAGAAAGGAGTTTTGCCTACCCAAAGATAATTGCGCATTTTCTCGCCAATCTGCTAACTGCGT
>VNKC01000443.1:15029-35474 GCA_008042775.1 Drosophila pectinifera
GTCGGGTTCGCTTTGAGCTCCTCCTTGCCTTCCCAGAGACCTTTTATATCCGATGCTGGGCGTCCGCATCCAGAGCCTGTTTCTGCTTTGGGTAAACAACTTGCCAGGGGTCTCCCTCTCAGAACTCTATGTAGCCCCTTCTAGACTCTTTTCATCCTGGGGCACGGCCCACACTGAAAGTGTTCAAGTATCTTGTGGAATAATTATGTTAATTATGCTTTTATTTTAAGTAATAATCATAATATAAAAATAATAATTATATCTATAAATTTAACTTCAAGTAGTATTTCCTTTAATGCTCAAGATATTCTGAGCTTTATAGAATTATATTGCCAATAAATGTCTTACTAATAATAAATATTCATAAAAATAAGGTTCTTAGCTAATTAGATCTAACTAACTTAGATATAATATTTTTGAAGTCATAATTACTTAATTTATCTCAGTGTTCTTGTTTTAAACTTGTATTTATTTTAAGTTTTAATCATAAAATAAATTTAATAAGAATTCGTTAATATGAGGTCTTAGCCAAGATCTAATATTTATAAAGTCATAATTATTTTCTCCGTGTTCTTGTTTTAAGCTTGTATATATTTTAAAATATAATCATAAAATAAGAATAATAATTATATCTCTAAATTCAACTTTAAGTGGTATTTCCCTTAATGATCAAGACATTCCGAACTTTATATAATTATACTCTTTAGGTTAAGTTTCTAGTTTGGCTAATAAAGGTCTTACTTTTCAGAAACCTCATAAAAATGAGTTATTAATCTAGAGTTAATATTAACAATAATATTTATAATATATAAAAATACATATATGTTTCTATAATATATAATTATTTAATTTTTCTCCGTGTTCTTGTTTTAAACTTGTTGTTCGAATAGATTTGCCTGCCTGGTTGACTGGGATTTCCTCAGCCATTAATTGGACTTTGAAAAACCTTGAACTGGCGCATGGACCGAGTCAGACGGCGATGCAGATTCTGGATTCTGGATTCTGGATGCTGGGTGCTGGGTGCTGGCTGCTCCAGCTGCAGAAACAGGTTTTCCCTGTCGCCAGTTGGGGGAGATGGCTTCCAGTAAGCTGATATTGATGCCACCTTCCCTCGGCACCCCAGCCAAGGCTAATCAGTGGTATCTGTTGGCCAGGGAGTAACTTCTAATTTGCTCTGCATAATGAACACCAGCTCAATCTGGTTTCGCAATCATTAATCTTGGCTATTAATGACCAGTAAAGTACTCTGTAATATTCTAAGATGATGCAATTGGGCGACGATGATTCAAGCTTCAATGATTCAAGATTCTCACTAATTTAATCTGCTTTACAAGTTTAAAGGGTGATTTAACAAATCTCATTTAGTGTCATTAGCTTTAAAGGATAAATATCTTTAAATCATGAATATCTAAAGAACTTACAGACAATTAATAAATATAACATGGCGCTTTAATCAAACCACAAAAAATATCGAAATAGTTTAAATGAAAGCAGCAGTTCTAGCGGAGAGTGGTGAAAGTTGCATAACATGTAATTCAATATCTGTGGATTTTATCCGATGTAAAAGCGGATTAAATTATTTTCCAAGGCGAGAGTGCACGTAAGTCCTGGCCATGCTCTACCTGTTCCAGGCAAATTCCATCAGAGTATCAAATATTAATTAAAGTGAGCGATTTGATTAGCGATTGCTTTCCGTTCCACGCATTTGCGTATGTATGCAGGACCCACAAGGCGACCGCCATGTGACTGGTCACGGGGTCACGTTTCAGGACTCCTCCGGGATCTGGCAACCACGCAGCAGAGGGCAAAGATTGTGGGAGGAACCCGAAGGAGGTGACTTCTGTGCGGTCACATTGCACTCCGAGCAGGATCCTATGGCTTCCCCCAGCCTTAGTGACGTAGGGTGTGGCCGGAGCCCTTGGTTTGTTGCCATTTTACAATTTGGTTAAATTTAGACAGGCCTCTCCCATAGGTGAGTACGTGGATAGGTGAATAGGCACAGGTGAATACCTGGCCACAAGGGCAGGGAACCGATATCGATATCGGGGCCCATTGTTTGGGGCCTTATATCTGAACAATAGGAGGCCGAGTTCAACAGACAGCGGCTGACCCAGGGAGCAGTAGGGAAGTCGGTCTCGCAGACAGCACTCAGTGGGGGTCGGGCGTTAAGTTCGAACTTTATTCAAATTTCACTTGGTTACAATTCCCTCCCAGCGAGGTTTGTTGCCCCCTCTCTCCAGAAGCACACCTAGTAGAGGTACTCGTAGGTCAGGGGCTTGTAGTCGCTGCGGTACTGCTGCTGGAAGGAGTTCGGGGTCTGCACGCTGTGATAAAGATGCGACTGCTCGGCTGCCGGAGCAATTAGTCGGGAGTAGGCCAGAGGCAGCACCGCCGAGGTCCTGGCATAGGTGGTGGGATACCCGTAGTACCCATAGGAGGGCGTGTAGTAGGTGTACACCTCGTGGCCCAAAGCCAGGCCCAGCAAACAGGCTAAGATGAGCTGGCAAGGACACAATCAAGAAGATGTATATAAGAAGTTCTCTTATATTAGATGGAAAAACCTCAACTTACCAGCTTCATTTCCTTCGTTATAATTCCTTGGCGATCACCTCTTCAACTGAATCCCCTCTGCTTGGCGATCCGGGCTTTTATAGCTCCTTGGCTCAGACCTTCACTTTGGTGGCTCTCTGGTGTTGGCCAAGGTCAAAGGCTTTTGCCCAGCAGCAGGCGGCGAATGAAAGAAGCCCTTAACTCACTTTGAATGGGCTCAGTTGCAATTGCACAGAGGAACTCGTTCCTGCCACTCAGAGCCCAGATGCGGATCGGATTGTCGTGAGTCCGCTGACAAGACAGTGAATGTGGCATAGGGAATAGAGCCTGCCACAAAGAACTCTGGCTGACTGCCTCCTGCCAATTCTATGTACACTCTGGGAAAGCAAGAACCCATTTGCTGGACTTGATCCAAATAAGTCATAAAGGAAAAGAAGGGACTTTATAAATATAAACATTAATATGGCAGAAACTTCTATACCTCTGAATTCAAAACATAAAAGAACTCTTTGAAGCATCTTATTTATAAAATCTTACCTCTTTACTCATACCCTTACCTTTCGCGGAGTGTACTTCGACTTGTCTAAGGCGCAAATGTTGGAATCCCGGCCGTCTGTTTGTTTACTTCCCTCGGGTTGGAGCCCCTCGCTCTTGGCCCAAAAATAAACAATTAAGTGCGTCCGGACTTGAGACGCACTTCCGGTATTTTCGCCAAAGAGGCCTTCAAGGTCAGGGAGAGTGGGTGGTGCTGTCGATAAAAATTTCCAAGTTTTTGCCTTTTGTCTTGCAGCCTGCGAGAGAAAACAAGCGCCCACGCCGAAATCAATTAAATAAATGTATTGTTCTCGTTTCATGCATTGAATGTTTTGCTATTTGCTATTTCTTGTTTATGTGGGTTGTTGATTTGTTTATCGCCGGAAAAATTGCGCAGTTCCCGCAATTTCGGCACTCTGCGGTGCCTATTTGGCAATATCAACAGTTGGCTTTGCGGTGCAGGTTTTAAGTTCGCAAGATTGTAAGCCACTCACCTGAGGCGCGACATCTGATCAGTCGGCGTCCGCTTAGATTTCAAAAAATGTATCTTCTAGGGTTTTGGGTATCGGACCAAGGTCTGGCAGCAGCCAGCGATTGCTGCGGCTTCTGGGCCGCTCTTCTGGGCCCGGTTATAAAAACTCAAAGCACGCTCCACAAGCCATCACATCTCCACTGCGAGTTTCGAGTTCCAGAAGTTCTCTCCGCCTCAAAATGTTCAAGCTGGTAAGGATTGCCTGCCCATCTGGCAGGAGTTAATTAAGTGGCCAAGCTATTACCACGTCCTATCCGCCTTCAGTTCATCTTCCTTGCCTTCTGCCTGGCCTTGAGCTGCGCCGCCCCCGGTCTGCTGCACTCGCATGGATCGCACATCCTGAGCAGCTCCTACCACAGCCTGCCCTCGGTGCAGGTGATCCATCCCATCTACACCACCTCGCACAGCGTCGTGCATCCCATCAGCCACGTCATTGGGCATGGTCATGGTCATGGCTATGGTCATGGCTACGGCTGGTGAGCGGAGTCATCGCATCTCACAAAGAGAGCGTCCTCGGGGAGACAGCCTGCCGACAGCTGTCGCCTGGAGCTATCCTGTTGAGTTTCTCGGGCTAGCCACCTTCTCGATGGTCTTGCCTCAAATAAAGCTCTGAAATTGGTTTGAAATTCATGTGTCATAATTGGGTTTTTCTGGGAGGATGGGGACTCCATCTTGAGGGCTATATAAGCCTCCCTAGCTGCCTTGCCTTGGTTTAGTCATAGCTTATATGAACCGGGGACATGTTATCCGTAAGTAGCTACTACTACATCATACCTGTCACAATAAATAATGAAAGAATTTATATAAAATTGAGTAAAGAGAAGCATTTAATGTATGTTTTACTTTCTACAGTTTCTCTTCATTTGCTTACCTTTAATTGAGCTCAGCCTGAGCCAGCCCGTGTACGTCATCCTGCCGGCAGAGGATGACAGGACTCTTGTCTCTCAAGGCGAGACTCTCTACCAAAACCCACTTGGCTCGGAATCAATGGATGCCCTTCCATTTATCGAAGACCCCGCCAAGCTATATGCGCCCAACGATTTCCTGGGTGACCTACACAAGCTGGCCATCGGCATCCAGCAGTTCGTGCAGAACCCGCCGACTTCACTGTACAGTGCGCTCTCCCAGCTGCAGACGAGTGCCAAGAAGAACCACAAGAAGCAGACCCAGAGCCAGAGCCAGAGCCAGAAGCCCGTGAAGCACAAGCTGGTGCTTGACCCCTTCGGAAACATCTCGCTCTTTCTGGGCTGGTCAGTCAACTTTCAGCTGACGAACAGCATCGGCATCAGTCGCAGTCGCAGTCGCAGTCTCGCCGACCACAATGGCTGGCCTAAGGGTTAACACACTGGACCCCGCCCGCAAAAAGGTTGCATACTTCTGGGCTGTCACTCGAATTTGTAATTTGCATTTAAGCTGGCTTTTACATAAGGCCAAAGCAATGCTAAACGCTCTTGTTCTGTTTGTGATTTGCCGCAGATTACGTATACGCCACCGTTCTAATTTTACACAGCCCGCACGTTGCATTGTCTAAGTGATGTGCGTTGGGTCCGGATCCGAGCTCGCCTGCACGCCGGGCAACATGTGGACGGGCCAAGGATTATTGTCCTGATTTGTAATGAGCCGCGGCAGCCCCCCTGCCACTCTGCCTCCTCCATTTATTTATTTATTCTGTTTGCGGTTATGCTAAATACACAATATTTCTCAACTTATAGAGTGCTTAATAATATATAAATACGAGGGATAAAATATATATATATATATTATTTATATATTTATAAATATAAAATAATATATAATATTATATATATTAAAATTATATAGGCTTAGAACTTAAACTTGTAAGTACATATATATATTCGAATAAAGTGTTTCGAATATTATAAAAAATACTTGTTAAATTCTAGCATTCAATTTAATTCAAAAACAATAAATTGCTTAACCTTTTCAATCTTTCTTCTTGCTTAAATAAATGTCAGAGTCTTTATTTAAAGTCCCTATGAATGTGGTGCGCGGTTAAGCTGTTTTAATGTCAACATTAAAGGTAATGGTAATTAGAACAAATATTGCGAATGCAGACCATTTATCTCTCAGTCGAAAAGTTTTATTTGCTCTTTTTGTTATAGATAAGGTGTAGCTAATTTAAACTTTTCGATTTCCTGATTTGCTTGGTGAATAAAAACATTAAAGTTGCTCATCGGTTTTTATCTGCAAACGTGCTACCTACAACCGTTATTTTTAGAATACAAGGATATTTTGTTTCTGTGAAGTCTTATGTAAATGACAAGGAGTGTTCTTAAATATTATTGATAAAGAAATTTTAAGTCTAAACATCATAGAGAACCTAGCATCAACCACAATTTAACAGTAAAAGATACCTACCTAGAATATTTAAGAAGTTGGCAAAGGTTCATATGAACTTATTTAATTATATTTATTTATTTTATTTTACTTATACCAACTTTTACCTTCGCCCTAATTAAGAACAGGGTATCCCATAGTCGAAGCCCCAGGCGTTAAAGCCTTTGTTTGTTTGTTTCCTGGATTTAAAGACAAATGTGTTCGTTTGTTTGCGAGTTTATTTCAATTTAGTTGCGAGTGTCAATCTAGGTGGCTCCTGCTCCGGTGATCATCTTCCTGGGGCCCTACTTCTTCAGCAGCAGGGGGGCGGTGTAGGCGGCGGTGTAGGGAGCAGTGTAGGCGGCGGCATAGGGGGCGGCGTATCCGGCGGTGTAGGCGGCGGTGTAGGGAGCAGCCACGTAGGGGGAGGCCACGTACGGGGAGGCCACGTACGGAGAGGCCACATACGGGGAGGCCACGTAGGGCGAGGAGTAGGCCAGAGGAGCCACGATGCCGGGCTTGGCAGCCACGCAGGCAAGCAGAGCGAAGATGACGGCGGCGACGAACTTGAACATCTTGGGAGGATTGGGTTTGGTTTGGTGGTACTTGTCGGATTGAACAAATGCAACTGATGTCTGGAACAGTCAAAGCCCCGGGCTTTTATAGCGGGCCAGGCGGGACGACCTTGCAAGGTCTCCGGCCGAAAAGAAACATATTTTTTTGTATAGGCCAGTCACGTAGGGCTCAAGACTTCAGCGAACGCCGGCACTCGTACTCAAAGTTTGGCTAATTAAAAGCTGGGCTCAAATTATATGCAAGAGCCAAGGTGGTCTTCCGCCGGGTATAAAGCCTGGTGTCCGTCCAGCACTTGGCATCAGTTTCGTTTGCAAGCCAGCAAAACCAAGCAGCCAAATCCACCAGCAAGATGTTCAAGTTCCTCGCCGTCGCCCTGTTCGCCCTGTTCGCCTGCGTGGCTGCCAAGCCCGGCCTCGTGGCTCCTCTGGCCTACTCCGCCTACTCGGCTCCTCTGGTGGCTGCTGCTCCGGCTGCCGCCGTCTACAGCCGGGAGTATCATGGCAACTTTGCAGCTCCCTACGTGGCAGCGGCTTCCCCGTATGTGGCGGCGTCTCCCTATGTGGCGTCTCCTTACGTGGCTTCCCCCTATGTGGCATCTCCCTATGTGGCTGCTCCCTACACCGCCCCTCTGCTGCTGAAGAAGTAGGTTGGATGAGAGCCTCCTGGACTGGAATCGATGGAAACACAGAAGCTGAAAAATGAAAATAATAAATAAAATATGAAACGGATATAAAAGAAATGTTTTTTATTTTTATATAGAAAAGAAATAGTAGCTAGCTGGGAATCTCTCTTGAATTGCACTCAGGAAATATATATTAATGTTTAAGTATTATTCGGAACTTACTACTTACTGAAGTGAATTCAATTTTAATTGACAAATTTTCCAGCTTTGAGTCTTCTGAAAAAGATAGATTTATAGCTAGGATCCTCTCTTGAATTGTATTTATATAATATATAAGTGTTATTCGGAACATACTACTTACTAAAGTGAAAATAATACAATTTTAATTGACAAATTTTCCAGCTTTGAGTCTTCTAGAAAAAATTCCACCCAAGCAATTATAAAAACATTTAATAATAGTTTGTGTCTGCTGTTTTTGTTTACTTTGCCGATCTGTTTAAGTTTTGTTCAAGGTCCCTACAGTTCTGAATTATCAGAGCCCAGTGGCATACAGGAAGTACGATCTCCGGACATAAAAAGCAACGTCACTTCAGATAAGCCCCACTGCAAATTACTCGCTCTCTTTCTCCACTTGCACCTTATCAATATCTTTCCGGGTTTTATATAGTGCACTTTATGAAAGCATCTTTAGTATTTGCAGTATCTTAATGTACATGAGTTTTTTATTAAAAGATCATTCTAAATAATATTTCCAGAGTGGTTTTATTGGTTTGAATTTCAGCCTTTCTTGAATTCTTAAAAAAACAATAATTTTGACAGGCAAGATTTATTTTTTTTTTAGTTTCTGCGGTGGTAAAATCGCCATTACTCTTTTTCTCAATTATATAAAATCATGAAGACGCCTTAAAATTTTTCCGAGTCCACGAATAATCACTGAAGATCACTGTCCAAGGTCATGGTAGCATCCATGGTGGCGTTCGAGTGGAAGACGATGCTGCTCCGATCATATCTTCCCGAACGCTGATTCTTCAGATGCCGGAGCGTTATCAGGGTCACCGCGGCCACCAGGACGATGCCGCCTAGGACGTAGGCGAAGACCTGCATGAAGGCCAGGTGCAGCTCGAGATTCCTCGAGTGGGAACCAACTATTTCCAGCTGCTTGGCTAGTCGCTGGATGTGCGACTCTAGAGCGGATTCCTCGGCGGAGAAGGAGGCATTCAGCGATTCCTGGGACCGACTGATGCAGGACACATCTCGGATGTGCGGGGTCTCCTCCAGGCTGTTGTCGGGCTCGATGTTCAGCACCACAGACTCGGCCAGCGACGGCGGGATGAGCAGGTGGTGCAGGTAGGAGCAGTTGAAGCGGTTCCGGGAAACACCCAGTTTCTGGAGCTGCGGAAAGGTGTCCGAGAAGGAGCGGTTGCCCTGCAGCTCCCTCAGCTCGTTGCCGTCGACCAGGAACTTCTTGAGATTCGTCAGATACGGCACAAACATGTCCAGATTGAGGCTGGTCAGGTTGTTGAATGACAAGTCCAGTTCCTCCAGATACTTTTGCTTCGAGAACATTCCAAACTTGAGCTCCCGGATGCCAGTTCCCCGGAGATTCAGGCCCCGGAGCCTCTTGAGCTGCGCGAACGTTGAGACATTCAGGGGTCCGATGGGGTTGTCCGAGACATCCAGGTACAGCAGGTAGGTGATGTTGGTAATGTTCGAGATGCTGGTCAGGCGATTGGCACTCAGGTCGAGGGTTTCAATGTGCAGACTCTGGTGCAGGATGAGCTGCGAGATATTGTTGTGGCTGGCCCGGACGAATCTGGTGGCATTGATGGTCAGGTTGGTCAGGTGATTGTTGTCCAGGTGCAGCTGGTGCACAATGTTCTTCTCGGTCAGCTGGAAGTTCCTCAGCTGGTTGTAGGACAGAACCAGGTTCTCCAGGCTGGCCGCCTCGGCGAAGGTGTCCGGGTGGATGTAAACCAGTAGGTTGTTGGACAGATTCACCTCCTTGATGCGCCGCATGTTGCGGAATACCTCGGGCTGAATGGTGGTCAGGAGATTGCCCTCGAAGGACACCTTCTCCAGGTACTCATTGTCCTTGAAGATGTCGCTGTGCAGCTCCTTGAGCCGGTTGCCCGTCAGGAAGATCTGACTTATGGTCTGCAGGCCGCAAAAGGCATTCACACTCAGCGAGGCGATCTCGTTGTAGGACAAGTCCAGACGCATCAGGACATTCGCTCCTATGAACACCGATGTCTGGATGGAGGTCAGGTTGTTGTAGGCCAGGTTCAGGTAGGTCAGGTTGCTGGCCGCACTGAAGGCGTTCCTCGTGAGCTCCAATATATTCGTGTTCGAGACGTCCAGGGTCTTCAGATGCGGAAACGTCTCGAAGAGGTGGAAGGGCATGTAGAGCAGCGTCGACTCGTAGAACTTCATGAACTTGACCAGGTTCCCCGGCGGTATGTTCTTGATCACGATATTCTGACTATGCGTGACCGTGAATCCGGTGACCGTGCAGAAGGCCTCGTTCACGTCCATGAACCCCATCGAATCGTACTCGTCGCATCGCAAGGGTATATCCCCACCGCTGGCCACGGTCCCCGATTTCGCGAGCCCCAGGATAAGGATCACTGCCAGGATCCTGCGCGACTTATTCATAATTTCCACCAACCGTTCGCCTTCAATTAACATCGTAAACTGTCGCAGACTCCGCTCCAGCCAGCCTCCCAATCAATGAGTTTTCCACATATGTATATACTTACATATTGGAATTATCTGGCTCCCTGGAAGATTGTCGGCTCTCAGTAGTCCAGCGCCAGGCTGACGATAACAATTGTCGGTCTGCACTTTGTTTTGATTTGTTTATACTCTTGGAGGATTGAGCTGAAGCTTGCACATTTTTGCCAAACAAATGGATTTTTAATTCTAGGATTTAAGCCTTGGTATATTTTCCAAGAAGTTTTGTATTTAAATCATTTTGATTAGAAAAAGATCTTTAAGTCTGTGAACTTTTAAATTGTATTTATAAAAGAATACTTTGATACTCTTAAAGTCAAAGTAGTTAAGAGATTTCTTATGAAATAATATACATTTCCTATGTGTGTCTAAACCAAAACCTCCCAACTGAAGCTATATTCCCCAAGGAGTATGTAGAGGGTATCAGTGTATGGCAGCTCGACAGCTCCGCTTTTAGACCCAGTATCTGTCTGGCCACCCGCTCCACCCGAGATGCATAACCATGAAGGCTCAGCCAGTCCCAACTATACATAGTCCGACTGACTGTCTGACTGACTAACTGGCAACTGATAACTTTCGGCCCCCTCGAAATCGCATATCTGCGTGTGGAGCGTTGACCTTTGTGCGTAACTGTTAAGGCCATTGTGGCCAGAGGGCGTTTTTGGCCAATTTGAGTGTTGGCCGCAGTTGCATCAATCGGGAGAATCTAATCTCTTCGGATTGGATCTGAACATCGCTTGCGTGGGTTAGAATTGCGTAAAGTCGATGGCGAGTGTAACCCTGAAACGCTGCAATCGCAGCGCAATTTCTAGCCAACTCTTGGCCCAAGAGCTTACTCATCGCCGCCGGCAATTAGCGGCCCCAGGTGGCTACTGGTGTTGCCTTCGCGGCGACAACTTTTATGGGCCCCAGAGGCGGACGTGCCCGGCATAATGGATCGCATCGGACCGGACTGGATCGGATCAGACTCGGAGCGACCTCCTCGGGCGGCGGGCACGTAGCCAAAAAAACAGCTCAAAGGCCGCTCTGCATTCCCATGCAGGCGGCGGTCGGTGTGTTATATAGAATCATTCGCCCAATTGGCCATTACCGTGTGTGCCCAGAAAGCCAAGCATCCCCGAGCGGCTCTCACAGGGTATAAAAGTTGCAAGTCCGATCGTAGCCAATCGTAGTCCAATTTGCTAGCCCAAATCAAACTAAGTCAACATGTTCAAGCTGGTAAGTGACGACAGGTGATTGATTCTCTGATCCTTGGCACTTAATGAGTTTGTGGCCACCTCCTTACAGTCCGCCCTCGTTGTCCTCTGCGCCCTGGTCGCCTGCTCCGTGGCCGAGCCCAAGCCCGCCGTCCTGGCCGCCGTTCCCGCCGGAGTGGTCACCGCCACCAGCTCCCAGTACGTGGCCAGGAACTTCAACGGAGTGGCTGCTGCTCCAATTGTTGCTCCAGTTGCCGCCGCCTATACCGCTCCAGTTGCCGCCGCCTATACCGCTCCTGTGGCTGCTGCTTACACCGCTCCTGTGGCTGCCGCCTACTCTGCATATCCCTATGCCGCCTACCCCTACACCGCCGGCTACACCACGGTCTTGTAAACAGGACTTGAAGGACTTGATCTGTTATATAAGATTCGAAACGGACACGAAACGGACTTGAAATGCAATAAAAAACATATAAACAAAAGCTAACAATAACATATATTGGGAAGGGAATAAGGGTGCTGAATGCAAAATGTCTCCAAAGATTTATATTATTTATCATATCAATATATCCCTGAAATGTTCAGGGTTTACATCATTTCAAATTTCACTTGCTTTAAACCCTTTAATGGTCTACCTTCATTCATTCTTTTAAAAGAGATTTATAAGCAGTATATTTTATAAAGCGAGATCCAATTCCAAAGATGCCTTGTCAAGGTTAAAATTTTATAAATAATATACAAATTAATAATTAATAATATAAATATTAATAAAACCCAGAAAATCTTATTAAAAATTTAGCTTAGGCTATTTTTATATTATTTTAAATGATTTAGCTATAAACTCAACTGAGAAACAATCTGGTATTCCTTATTGATTTAACCAGAAATATTTCTGTAATATGTTGCTATATATTCTGAATTTATTCGATGTTCCCAGGAATCATTACCCCTATTTTAATCTCCTTCTTTTCATAGCAAACGCGGATATAATCTCAGCAAATGCCAACCAAGTGTCGTCACAGAATAAACTGACAATATGCTAATGACAACCGAATGAGGCATCTTCTGTAGGAGAAGCACGCGTTGGCCGTTTGGAAGTTGCGTCAGCCATGAGTAAACCCTCGTAATTGTGCATCTCGCAGCTAAAAATATATTTCATTTCATTCATTAGAAACAATAACAAGAGCGGTAACAGTGGGAAAACAATTCAACAGGATGGACAGCAGTGTCCTTCGGAGGTGGCGACCCCCAGTCGGTGGCCACTCAGGCAATGATGGCCACAAGTGGCGTCTGGACGGGAGTGGAGGCGCTGAAGCGTCCGAATGGCGGCCACGCAGCTGGGTAAAACAAAGGATAGTTGGGCGGCGGCGCAGAGGCAACAGGTGGAGGAGGTCCCAGTGGCCCCAGGGGTCCCAGGGTCGGCGGGGCAGCAGCTCCAGGTGGCGGAGCAGCACGGTGGGCAGGCGGCACATCGATCTCCTCGGCGGCATCCCGGATCTGACCCCCTGTGACCAAGTGGATCATAAGGAGCAGCAGGAGCTGGAGCGCCACCTGAATCATCATCTTTGAGCAAGTGCTTCGTCTTCTCCGCGGAGAATAGCTTGAGACTTACTAATTTCCTGTACATAGCTAGTCCGAGCTGATAAGATCTGGTGTCTAAAGGTTCTAAAAGCGAAATAAACCCGCCCGAAGGCAAAGAACCCAGCTTTATAAACTTCTGACTGACCGAAACCCGGCAGTTTTTGTGGGTCACTCCGTCGTACCTGTATTTACTTAGTAATATTTATTATTCCAGGCAGGCCCCCGCTATCGATTTGTGCCTCGCTTTTCGTCACGCTTTTAAAAATAAAAAATACCAAACGAAAACGAAACCGAAGCCGGAGATTCTCCTTGGCTGCCTTTAAAATGGACTTGGAACCGATCTGAGCATGGCCTGTGCATATTAATTTCTCCCCTGGCATCACCTTCGTCTTCTTCTTTTTGGGCTTGGAATTTTCTCGGCCGATTCTGCTATATATACCCGAGTGCCTCTGGTCTAGGAGATATCAGTCTAGTACTTGAGAACCAACCGTTCACAACCCACCCAAAGCAACATGTTCAAATACGTAAGGATCAGGGATTACCCATCCAGGAGGATCCTCGCAGGATAGTAATTAACTAATGGACTTTAATCTCCACTTACAGTTCGCCCTGTGCCTGTTCGCCATCGTGGCCTGCGTGTCTGCCAAGCCGGCGGTGCTTGCTGCTCCTCTGGCGTACAGCGCGTACTCCGCTCCGCTGGTGGCCGCCTCCCCGTACACCGCTGCCTACACCGCCGCCTACACTGCCCCGGTGGCCAGCGCCTACTCCGCCTACTCCGCCTACCCATACGCCTCCGCTTACTCCGCCTACTCCGCCTATCCTTATGCCGCCTACTACCGTTAAGACCCGGTTCCTGGAAGGACTACCCCGACTGCTCAACTGGACCTGAAATAACATATACAAATTACAACAAGGATACCCCCTAAATCCATATATAATCCCTGGACTTAGTTCGGCAAACTCCATCCTTTCCACCTCTTCTGCCGGCTGCTGAAAGTTGATACAAGGATCAGGACACAAGTCTATATAAACGGAATATAATTGTTGAAATAAATACTGCATTTTGCGCTAAACGTACAACTTTGGCTTGATTTTTTATTACAAAGTGTTGTAAGGAACTACATACTTTCAGGCTTTAACAAGTAAATTTATATTATTTATATAGCTGGTTCAAAGCTTAAAAGTTACAACAGCATTAGCTTTTTTTAGCAAAGCGGCGGCTTGAGTTAGGATGCTGCCTCTCTACTGCGAAATAATATTAATAAATATTAGGGCTATAAGTTTATATTTATATATAGTGACATATATATATATTTATATATAGAAGATATAAGAAAGTTTGCCTTTGTTACCAGATTAATTATCATATATATACTACAGTCAAAATGCCTATTTCTTAAAGAACGAAACAAAAAAATGCCTCCACATTTTGGAAATATATAGTCATAGTTCTAAATATTTATCTCTTAAGAATGTTTCCAGTTTGTATCATATATTTCTAGCTCAAAAAAAAACTACATAAAACTGATCAAATAAATTTAAATTAAGTAAATCACATATGTCTTTTGATTATGTAAAAAACCCTATTGAAAAACCCCTATAAAACAACAATAAATCATAAAAAACTTAAAGGAAACTGCGTTCCGGCGTGGCCATGACCATGGCCCTGTTTACCGTGGACTGAAAGGGTCAACTATAGTTGGCAGGTTTGTTGAACCCGCCGCAGCCCTTGAGCCGTTGTTTACCACTTCCAGCTCCGGATGTCCTTCACCTTGGCCAAAGGGTTCAGTCCACTGGCGCCCTTCAGCGGTGGATGAGCCGCTGCTATTTTTATTTGCATCTTCGATTAGAATGCAAACCAGCGCGTTCGAGTGGCTGACAATTGAATCGCTCGCGAGGGGCATCGAGCTGGGCTCAAGCCCCTCCAAAGCCGGCGACGAAGATGGCCAAGATGGGATGGCTTGGAGGGATTGGGATTGGGATGGCACGCACGCACGTCGATGGCCAACAAGTGCGGGGCTGCGGGGAAGTGTTAGTGCTAAATTATGATAATTCAATCCGCAGAAGGCAGCTGCTGACGCCAGCTTGCGGAAATGCTCGTCGAGTGGGGGAGGAATAAAAAAGATATATTCAATGAAAATAAAAACTTCCAAGGAATGCGTACAATCTATGATAATACCAAACACTGATCCGGCAATCTAAAGTATGCCAGTTAAGCAGCCAAAACTGTTGGCCCTGATTCCGGCCCGAGGTACGTGATGGAAATGTTTCAGTTCAGGCTGGGTTTTGTCAAGGATGAAATGGATATTTGACTATATAAACGAATCCAAGCATAGGCATGGATATCAAACAGAGTCTAGCTACGCAGACGATACAACCAAACCAAGCAAAATAATGAAATTCGTAAGTTGAAGTTGATTTTCATAAATAAGAGCTTTGAATATATCCTAAAGTATTTGTAAAAAGGATTATATAAATTGTTTAAAAAGGATTATAGACTATATAAAAGTATAGATAAAACATTGACATATTCCCTTAAAATATATATATATTCTTCTTAATCTTAACCATTTCTCAATTATAAGGAATCAAAGTAATATTTAATTTGTAAACTCCTTTGTAGTTCGCCGTCGTCCTGTGCGCCCTGTTCGCCGCCGCTGCTGCCAGTCCCCAAGTGTTGGCCTACAACGCCCCCCTGGCCTACTCCACGCCGCTGGCCTACAGCTCTTTGCCGGCTGCTGCCCCTCTCGCCTACACCTCTGCCTACGCCCCCTATGTCGCGCCCTATGCCAGCAGCTACAGCGCCCACAGTGTGGCCCATAGTGCCGCCTTCCCCGCCGTCTATGCTGCTGCCCCCGTGGCCGCCGTCCTGAAGAAGTAAGGACCTCTGCTGCATGAATCCTGCCCAGACGACGACCCGTGTGTGTTCCAGGCTCAGGCTCAGATACCAGTGGAGATGGAATCACAAATAAAAATGAAAGGACCAACTGAGAAGCTATACTAGTTTTATTTCTTCCGTTTTTAGTTATTCCTGCTGAGGGGAAAAATCACAGAAAAGGATGCATTAGAAAAGTGTCTTCGTGGAACTTGAGTTCCCTTTAAACCTTACTACGAAGCCTTGAACATGAATATTTTAGCTAAGAAAAATGCTACAAGATGGGAAGAATTACTATACCTCTTAGCATTCATTCATTACAAAATAGCATTTCTATAAATCCAAAAAATAATACTAATCATTGGAAAATAACCTTCCTAAAGAGTTTTGAAACTCACGCCGGGTGTATTGTATATCTTGGTTCATTGACATTTTGCCACGCTCCACGGCGAAGTCCTTGAGCATTGTTTACACTATCCTCGTGGCGGTTCAAGCCCCTCTCCAGCCCGGAGCTCCCCCAGCTAACCCGCGGCAGTGTTTACTATTTTGTTTGGAAATTGCGTGTGTCGCGGCTCAGTGGTTGTTGGTAGCCTCCTTCAACTACTAACTGCCATCAACTAACTGCTGCTGCTGCGAATATTGCACTTAATTAAAAGGCGCCGCTTAAATTGCATTTTGCTAATCACGAACAATCAATAAAGCATTCGAAGCCACGCCTCTTCGCCAACTCTGGCATTATTCATGCGCCGCGTGCAACCGGCAGAAGTATGAAAATCAAATCAGGGGAGCGACATTTAGTAAATCGAAAATGTTGCAAATTAATTCAAGTCTTTCAGTAGATTTCAACGCCTTTGTCCCGCCCCCTCAGAGACCCCTCCCCTCTGCACGTTGTTGGCCAGGTCTGGGAGCTAATTTACTTTTTTCCACAGCAGTCATAAAATTAAATTAAGTTTTAACACAGCCTTTTGACTCGATGGTCACACCCCATTAATAACGAGCGGGGACTTATAATTGCCGAAGCCCCGGAAAATGCACCCAAGCAATCCATTTCCCAGGCCACACGTGGAGATACTCCCTTAATTCTATAAAATTTATATATTTAAATTATAACTCTTATATCTAATCCTTTCGCAGCTTCACTGCCCGCTGCGTGACACTATCCTTCTCAATGAGGTACACAAGTGCGGTGGTGCCCAAGGGGCTGGTGGGATCGCGATCGAAGGCGCCCAGTATGGCACTGGAGATGACGTGGAAGAGGTCACTCGGGGCCAGGTCCGGCTCCCACAGGGACGAACACAACCCGTTCAACTGCGAGTGGCAGCTGCCGGCCACCACGAAGTCCTGCGGTTCGTACTTGTAGCCGATCATGTCCAGGTGGCAAATATAGGGCTTGAAGCTCCCGAGATCCAGACCGGCCACCACGGGCTCCACGTAGTAGGGAGCAGCGTGCTGCTCGAACAGCAGGTTGGACAGCATCACCGAGAACTCCTGGGGACCCATAACGCGGTTCTCGCCTTCCTCGCTCAGATTCTTGCTGTAGATCGCGCGATCGCGGACGGTCAGGATGTCCAACTGGAGGCCGGTGAGGCCCAGGTACATGAGGGGAGCCATCTTGAACACCTTCTGGAAGCCGGAATTCATTGCATCCAAGGGGTTGCCGGCGGAGTGGTGGTCCGTGGCAATGGCTACACAGTCCTTGCCGCACATCGCCGCCAGGCAACCGTCGTAGTTCTCCCAAGGCGGCATACTCGGCCGAGAAGTATCTGGAAGATATTCCAAATGTTACCTGGTTTTAAATTACTGATGTCTGGCAACTAAGTGCTAGTTCGGCTAGTTATATTCTAAATTCTATTTTGTCATTTAAAGAAAATGTTGATAGGTTTGTATAGGAATAATATTAAAAAAATATGTAGTAGTCACAAGAATTCATTTTTAAGGAAAAGCTTTCCATTTGGTGTTCTGATACGAAGAGAATCTCAAGTGTCTGAGAAATATTCCTGCAATTACAATGAATATTAATATAATTGCATTACAATGAACAATGCAGTGTCATAACCCTATATAAGAAGCAACAGTGTAGTGTCATAGCCCCATCAATAACTTAAACTATCTAGGTAAATTCTTATTGCACTCACTGTGGAGCAAATATTTCTGTAAATAATCTCATAATGTTAGGGTATCTATTCCCTCGCATTCCCATATTTCCCAGCTAATTTCACGCCTACCTGCAAGTTGAATACGCACTTCTAGTGGAAGTCTAGGCCTCTAAAGCTCAGTTTTATAATTACTCCCCGCTGGTAAGTGACTGCCCCGATTATTACAACAATCTTGTCTAATTGACAGTTGAACACCGCCGGCCAGGAGAGCATTCAAAATGATAATACTAACGAGCTTGCCTGCGATTAGAGCTTGCTGCGATTAATTTGCGGAGACATCAATAAAGCCAGAAACCCGATTCAAGATCGGTTTTCAAGTTGGCTGCCCAATAAATTGCAGTTTGATTTAATCGCTGTGTTGCACAAGTGCCACAAAATTAATTGCCAGTGACTTTTCGCACTGTGTAGATATACCCAGAGCCGGATCTCAGGAGGCTCTTAATTGAAATGCTTGGCAAGTTTGATTTACAACCCAAAAGCACATTTCGGGCAGAGAACTTCGCCTGGCCAGTCTACTGAGCATGAGGCGCCGCCCACACGGCGTATGCGTATGCAAATCCCCTTCGCGATACGCATACGCAGCCTAGGACCCCCTCTGTACCCTGCACCCCCTATTGGCTGCCTAGTACTAGTAGTAATTGTCACCCGATCGCTGCCTTTCCAATTGCCCGGAGGCTTTTCTGGACGAGGTCTTAGCCAGTCCTGTTAACCCTTTTCGACAACTGTGGCTGGGTTGGTAGCTTAATATAATGCTTAAATCTTAGTAATATAAATAAAAAAAATATAAATTTATATATAGAAAAATTTTAATTTATATATAAATTTTGGTTCTTAAATTTTGGACAAATCAAAATGAAAAATAGCCATAACTTGGCCAAAACAGCCTTAATTTCAAATCGGAAAGCCTCTCTCTGCCAGATTTAATGTGGTTAATTAATCTGCATGCCGACTTTACAAATAAGAGAAAATAAAATTTTATTCAATTTTTGCAAATTTTAATGATGTAACCCCTTACATTTTTTTGAAAAAATCGACCAAAAATTTTTATTCAATATTTTATTATTAAATAGTTTAAAATAATTAAGATTTTAACGGCGATTCCGAATATATACGGCATTTGGCTGACATTCCATTTTTGGCTAAATTATGCTGTTCAGAAAACCTCAAGTATGGGGATATTATAATAATATATAAAATCTAGTTAATTTCTTGTTTATTTATTAGTGAAAGTAGACTTGAAAGTCCCTGAGTATTATATCGGCAAGAAAAGGTTAAAATCATGCTTGCCTGGATCCGAGTATCGCCTGCAGGGCGGGGACCTCAGCAAGTGCTACGAGTACGGGTGGTACCCCCTTTAAAGTCCCCCTGAATCACCTCAAACCCCTTTGGTAAGTGTTAAGTGCTTTGGGCTTGCGTAAAACGTTGTGGAAATTATGCATAGAGTGGGCAAAGTCGCTGGCAATTAGTTGGCAGCCACTACTCCTCGGCATACACTGCGTATGAGTTATAGGTTCCAGTTCGTGACGCCTCGCCAGAGGCGTAGCTCTCCGCCTGAGGCTCCCTCACCCCCTACAGAACGGCCTTGCCAACGCCTCTGACTCTGTGAGATCGTTTATTGTTCTAAGCACACATAAGTGCCGATTTGCCTTCTTGGCCCACATAAAACGATCTCGAAACGGGGCCGGCTCGGCATCGGTCTTACGCACAGGTGTGTAGCTGCCACGCCCATTCGTTTTGCGCTCTGTGTTGTAATTAAGACTTTAAGACTCAGAAACCCCGAGCATTTACTGTGAAAATTTCTAGCAGCTCACGCATTCGCCGCCGCTTATTTAAATCATTTCAGTGGAAACTTGTTGGCTGCCTGAAAATTAAGCATCGAAAAGCCAAGAAAACTATAGGCAATTTAAGTTTTTCTCACACACACCTTGTCGTGCAAATGGTAAATAGACAAAAATAAAGCAACAAATATATCAGAAATTATTCATAATAAAAGTGCAGGGGGCTTTCAAGGATCGAAATTCGGATACCCTTACTACTTTATTTTCTGATTCACATACGATTTATATTATTTAAAAAGCAAAAAAAAAAATAAGAAAATACTGAGGAAATGCTTTATACAATTCTTAAAACTATTTAGTTTTAGTTGTAACTACTAAAAATAGCCTGTATTGATAAAGGCTACTGAATAAGTTACTGAATAAGCTACTGAATAAGCTATTTGCATATTTAGTATAAAAATAAATTTTTGGCCAATTTTTGACAATTTTAATAATGTAACCCCTTATAAAATTAAAAAAAAAAATGGCCAACATTTTGGTTTCCCATATTTTCATTTTAAATAATTAAGCTTTTAGCGGTGAGTCGGACCATATATGGCATTTCGCCGACATTCAGTTTTTGACCAAATTATGCTCTCCAGAAGACCTCAAGTATGCGGATATTTTGGTCCTTAAATTTTGGACAAGTCAAAATGAAAAATAGCCATAACTTGGCCAAAAAAGCCTTAATTTCAAATCGGAAAGCATTTCTCTATCAGATTTAATGTGGTTAATTTATCTGCATACCGACTTTACAAATAAGAGAAAATAAAATTTTACTCAATTTTTGCAAATTTTAATGATGTAACCCCTTATCAAATTTTGAAAAATCGTCCAAAAAGTTTTTATTCAATATTTTATTTTTAAATAATTTAAATAATTAAGATTTTAACGGCGATTCGGAATATATATGGCATTTGGCTGTCATTCCATTTTTGG